>PVJD01007483.1:0-83980 GCA_004026545.1 Mormoops blainvillei
GAGCACGGGCCGCTCACCGCGCAGTATGTCATCGCTGTGTCCGCCACCCCGCTGCTAGTCGTTCTCTCCTTCGCCAGCACCGACTCTATCCAAGCCTGGGCCTTCCCGGGCTGGAAGGACCCGACCATGGTCTGCATCTTCGTGGCCTGCGTTCTGATCGGCTGCGCCATGAACTTCACCACGCTGCATTGCACCTACATCAACTCGGCCGTGACCACCAGCTTCGTCGGGGTGGTAAAGAGCATCGCCACCATCACGGTGGGCATGGTGGCCTTCAGCGACGTGGAGCCCACCTCTCTATTCATTGCCGGCGTCGTGGTGAACACCCTGGGTTCCATCATTTACTGTGTTGCCAAATTCTTGGAGACCAGAAAGCAAAGCAACTACGAGGACCTGGAGACACAGTCCAGGGGAGAGGAAGCACAGCCAGGTGGCTACCAGCTGCCATTCGTCATGGAGCAACTGCCAGAGGAAGGTGGAAGTGGTGGGTCAGAAGGTGGGAAGGCAGCAGGTTGCTCTGCTCAGCAAAGGGAGCAAGATGCCAGCGGCAGAGGAGTCCCGCTGGTGGCTGGTAGCTCAGAAGAAGCAAGCAAGAGGTCATTAAAGGATGCTTACCTGGTAGTGTGGAGGTTGGTCAGGGGTACCAAGTATATGAAGAAGGATTATTTGATAGAAAATGAGGAGTTACCCAGTCCTTGAAAAGGAAACACATGTATGTATCTGTGTACATATATACTTATTTTATACGTTAGAGATAACATATTTTAATGAGGGGCTGCCCAATTTTATTCTTTGAGGAGTAGGGGAGGGAAGCAAAGAAAGAATCTGAAATAGACGGCAACCAAGTTAGCACGGGTATGAATTATTTAGCATCAGTTTACCTGAGGCATCACAAAGACAGAAGAATATGAAAGTGCTTAACAAAGTTAAGACAGCGGTTTCAGCTGCAGAGTCCTGGCACATTTGATTTTTTGTCACAATAACCATAACCAAATATCTGCATGTACTGTGTCCCTTAACCACCTCCTCCAAAACTGGAATGTAGACATGGTGGCAGCACGTAATAAGCTCAGAGATTACATCCAGAGGCACATTTTTTATGATAGAACTACAGTTTTTCTATGGCCAGCTAGGCAAAGAGTATATTATTGAAAAGACATGTAAATACACTGAATTGATGTTAACTGTTTATAGTTATCTGAAATATGTTCACTCTAATTTTTCTTTACTTGTTTTAAAAAAGTAAGTGCTCTAATATTCTATTATATATTGGTAAAAAAATGTCAAATTTATTTTGAAATTAGGAGTTCTTAGCTTTAATCATGAAGTGTAACTTTGGCTTTTAGTAATTACTATAAGAATATTTTAAAAAGTTGTTTTGGTTCTCTGCTTTATAATATTTATTATTGAATGCCATGACCTTTTTAAAAACCAGTTTTACCATGTCCAATATTTTTTCAAGCAAATGCAATGGCTGAAATAGAATTCAGTATTAAGAAGCCCAAATAGAAGCGAAACCTTCCTGTTAAGCTAGTCCTTGCAAATCGCATTGCACATCCCAAGCCATGTTACAAAAAGAGCAACTGCTGTATTCACTTGGTATTTTTCTATCTTAAATTTGTCAAAATAAAGTATGAGTCTATCTGCTAAAAGGCATATTGTTAGAAATTTGTTCGAGACACATATATGTTCTATGGTTGCTGTGTGCCTTGTGTTTGCCTTCAATGTGTGGTGTCTAGTGTCTCATATGTAAGGACCACCCCTTTGGGAGCTTCCTAAATTAGTATGGTGGTTTACTTTAATAGAACAAAAACACTCTCATTTTCCAGCCAAGAAAACTGTTATGAAGTGGAAATAAAATACTGCCTCATGCTGCGGTATGAAAGCCATCTGCAGCTGACTTCAGTTAGTGTGGAGTTTGAGACGTAATACAGTTTTCTTCTCAACCCCATCCAGGGGAGGTACTTTGACAATAAAAGCACTCTTACTATTTGCTAGTATGTTCCTGAGACTCTCAGATGGTAGCATTCTATATTTTTCTTTATTTTCCAAAAATCAAAACAAAACAAAAAGCAGAAGTAGAAATGAAGTTTCAGCTTCACCAGTTTGACCATACAGGCTGGTGAGCCAGTGTAACTGTGGTGGATCCTGATTGCTCCTGGTTTGCTGGTTTTCAGGGGCAATGGATAGTTTCCGTAGGTACGTCTATAAGCCATTTAAGATGTAAGAGCCCTCACATGGCTGCAGTTAGGAATGGCTGGCTAGGGTTATAATGCCTTAATATAAGCATTTAGTTAATTAATGAAATTAATGAGAATTAATGAAAAGCATCAAAGTTGAAGTATATATATTTTTGTTAATACCACTGTCAGATAAATAGATAGAATGACTGTTTCTCATTGAAAAGAAATCCTTTTGGTTAAAACTGTGGGTTTGTAGTTACCGCAAAAACATTAACTCCTTCCTGTTTGTTGTTTGTCAACAAACAAGTGCAGGCTCTGTATCAGTTCGAGTTTTCCCGGGGAAACAGGACCAAGAAGACTGGGCTTCTTTTAGAACTGCTGCTTAGGCAGAGTTTGACGCACTGAAACTCTTTCAGCTGGAATCCACTCTTATTATGCTGGAGCTTTGTTAGTGTTGGGGAGTAGGGGCCCCGAAAGGGTTCTACGACCTTATTATTACTACTTAGTCTTTTAGTGGCAGGTGTCCCCAGGCTGTGACTTAGATGAGGCAGGACGGTCAGAAGGGGCTAGAGTGGGAGAAACGTCCTTTCCCCAGGGTGGGATAAGGCCGTGGGAAGGTTTTCCCCCTGGAGAGGAGCTCTTGGTTATGGAGAACCCGCTCGGTATATTCACGATGGTTGCTCTTTCCCCGAGTCCCGAGATTTCCTGGAAGTCAACCTGCGAAAAGATGGGTGCCCCCAGGAGTTTTTCACTCTCTCGATAGTCCATAGTTGGTCTCCAGAAATTTATCAAACTTACCATTTAAGTGTTTATACCAATATGTAGCGCCAGCAGCTTCTGCTCCCCGGAAGACCATCTTGGCTGTGCCTTTCTGGATTCACCCGTCTATCCAGATTTGGGGGCGGGGGGTGTGGAGGGAGCGTGTTACCCTGCAACCTCAATTCCCTGATGGGTCCTAGAAAAGTTGCTGATCTTCAGTTAATTTATCTTTTTTTTTTCTTGTAAGAATGGGAATACTAACTTCCAAGCTCTTTATATATTGAAGCTGGAACTAGAAGTCCTGGCTGAAGACTTTTCGAAAGCCAGCTCAATTTCTGTAAAGATAGAAGTTGTGAAGGGAAGCTAGATATACCTAAGGAAGTTTCCGAGAGAAAATATAAGGACTCAAAGTCTCTGGCCCTTGTAACTCCCGCCCTCCCACACCTCATGTCCAATGCTGACCACTCCTGCACTCAAGCGGGGCGACATGCGCATGTGAACGTGGGCAGCCTCTGAGTCCAAGTGCATTGTGAGGCGGAGTCAATGCACACTGAGATTGCTATGCCATGGTGGTTGTCATCAGTGCCAATCCCCCTTCTCTGTCTTGGGGTGCTTCGCTTCTGCAAGACAGAAATCTCTTCCAGTTCTGGATTTTTTTTTTTTTTGTCAGCTACCTGCTATGACACCCCTAAGTTTCACGTTAACATCTAAGTGGTAA
Source organism: Mormoops blainvillei (assembly GCA_004026545.1). Classification (NCBI taxonomy): domain Eukaryota; kingdom Metazoa; phylum Chordata; class Mammalia; order Chiroptera; family Mormoopidae; genus Mormoops; species Mormoops blainvillei. The sequence goes on from PVJD01007483.1 coordinate 3,661, forward strand.
CTGTGGACTCACCTGGAGCCTCCTTTTCTAGATACCATTTTATGTCAGCCAGGCTGGACTTCTCACAGCATCTGCTGAAACCGAAACCTCTCGCTGGCTGCTCTCTGCCCCTGGGCCCTCACCCTTTACACACATAACAAGTATGTCTGATTCTGGCTATATTACTCTCTGCATCTGCTTTGTCCCGCTCTTGAGATAAAGATGCAGGGTTCAGGAGAGAGCCTGTGAACAGAAGAGAGTAAAACACAGATGAGCAGGATGCACAAGTAGTAAAATGGCGTCCTAGATCCCCCTCGGAGAACCGTCCTCTCCCTATTGCTGAGTTCATGTGTTCAGATGGTGTTGACTCCAGCCTTCCAACTTCAGTGTTTGACTCCAGCCAATCCAATCAAAGCATTTCCTCCAGTTGGAAACTTGATAAGTTCAGGCCCAGTCATGGGACCGGGTCATTGCCAATGAGATTCAAGACTATGGAGCTTTGAACAAGACTTAAGTTGCCGTATTTTTTTCGTGCTGGACTTGAACTTAGGAGGATGGGGTGGAGTGGAACAGACGTGTTATTGCCACCTGCCAGCAGAGAAAGAGGTATTAGAAAGCAACGACACAGACAGGTAGACCAGGGATGGTGGGGGGGTAGGAGGTGGGGAGAAGTAGAAATGGAGTCCTGGTGGCCTCACATGGCCCTGGTATTGAACTGACTGGCACTTACTTTTTAGTACTCTCCCTGAGATTTTCAGTTACATAAAACAAAGTCTTTTGTTCTTGTTATTTGCTTAAGGCACTTCGAGTTGCGATGTCTGCTGATTACAACCCAACAAGTCCCAAGTGACACAAACCTAAATTCATGGTTCTCAGCCAGCAGGGTGGGGTGAAAGACTAAAAGAGGTTTTTTGTTTGTTTTTGATCTTGATTTTTTTACCACATAAACTGTTATCCCCTGCACCCTACTAGGGATCAGAGATGCCTCGCTGGTCTCTTGAAAATTATCGTCTAGCGCGTATCACCCACGGCCTTAAACAACCCATGGTTTTACCTATTGTCTTCTCTCCAGTTTACAATTCAGTTGATTCCCACCTTCGTGTTTCACGAATCCACTAGATATGGAAGAAATGTTGTGTATTGCATACTGTTATAAATAATAATACCCAGAGCATATTATTATAGTGCTTGCTATGTGCAATTCTGAGTGTTTCTTACATGCACTAATTCATATAATTTTTAAAATATTCATGTGTTTATTCTCAGGACAAACTCATCTTTTCAGAGAATAGGAAACAGAAATTTCACTCAGTGATTTCAAGAAGAACACAGCCAGTGCACCCTGTCCCACATCTACTAAAAAAAAAAAAATATCCTAGGTGAGGTATGTGTATCACAACACTCCTATAAGTTGGCATTAATAATATCCCAGTCATATAAGGGTTAAACTGAGGTATGGGGAGGCTAAGTAACTTGCCCCCGTCTCAGTAACCAGTAGATCTGGGATCGGATTTGAAGCCGAGTGGTCTGTCTCCAGTGCCCATGTTTCACGGCTCTGCGAGCCTGCCTTCTGCTGAGAAGTAGTCCGTCATCGTCATCATCATCATCGTCATCGTCAAGCTGAAGAGGATGGCGTGGCCTGGGTAGGCGCTCCAGTGCTTGTCAGGGCTGCAGCTCAGCGCAGCCCCAGGCTCTAGCCATCACTCCTTTTTGCTGTTCTGAGAAAGGAGAAGGATACAATTTTATTTCTAGAAACAACTTATACATGTGTGTACGTGTGAATAGGTTTCTACAGGTGAGTACTCAGGACCCAGAGAGCAGTTGAGGAACCATGAACAGCAGAGTAGAAAAAGGGGCGCAATTGCCATTATAACCAAGTATCCCCAAGCTACCCATTCTTTGGGCCAATATCTCTTTTAATATTCAGGTAAAATAACTTACTCCTTCACCTTATATAATCTTGGGCAGCACAGAATTTACTAGTGTTTACGAGGATTCATTGAGCATGATCAGTGTTGCTGATTACCTCTTGCTCCCCGCCGCCATGTTGATCACTTAAAAAAATAGCTGTATTGAAATATAATTTACATAACATAAAATTCACTCATTTTAAGTGCACAGTATTTAGTAGAGTTACAGAGCTGTGCAACCAGCTCTTAACGTTCTAATTTTAGAACGTTTTCATTATCTCAAAAGGAAATCCTACACCCATGAGAAGTCACTATCTATTGCTCCCCAATCCCTCCAGCCCTGGCAATCACTAATCTACTTTCAGCCTCTGTGGATTTGCCTATTCTGGACTGAAGCTTCTTGCTATCCTGAAATGGTTTTTTCAGACTGCACTTCCTAACCTGCTCCTGCACTCCCTTTGAAATACAAGGTATTGCTGATCCCTATAGAGGTGGCTTAAACAACAAACATTTATTTCTCATAGGCCTGGGGGCTGGAAGTCCAAGAGCAGGGTGCCGGCGTGGTTGGGTTCTGGCGAGGACCTGCCTCCTGCCTTATGGACGGTTACCTTTTCGCTGTGTCCTTACATGGCTAAGAGAGAGCTCTGGGTTCTTCCTTCCCTTCTATTTGGGCACCAATCTCCTTGTGAGCCTCCACCTCCAAGACCTCATCCAAGTCCAATCACCTCCCAAAAGCCCCACTTCCAAACACTGTCGCATCAGGGATTAGGCCTTAACATAGGAAATTTAGGGGGACACGTTCAGTTCATAGCAATATATTTCACCCACATTTAAAAAACCAATAATATAATGTACCAAAATCCATTGAATTGTACACTTTAAATCAGTGAATTGTGTGGTATGTAAATTATATGTCAATAAAACTGTTTTTAAAAAGGAAAGAGAAACTGTCCTTCCTTTTTACTCCTTCCTTCCCTTTCTTTCCAGTCCCAGGGCTCCCCTGTGGACGTGGTACTGACCAGCCTGGACCAAACTTAAGAATGTCAGATTGCAGACAGAAGAAAACTGGGGCCCCCAGGAATCTTGTGAGGCTTTCTACTACACCAGCCCCACCCCTACTTTCAGACTGTTGTGTTGAACTTTTGTACTCAGGGTTCTTTGTATTTCGGTCGCTCAGCCAGTAGTTAGACCAAAACTCTCACCTGAGAAAGAGTGATTTTGAAAAACATGAGGCAGGCTTCTTCCTGCCCTCTTTCTTCTCCTCTTTCCTGTTGTGAACCTGACCGACACTCAGCTCGGGACCAGTGATGCCCGGGACTCCGTTATCCCAGCATGCCTGCATGTTTTCACCGTTAATTTACAGGACTGATGAAAGACCAATACTCTATATGAGAGTAATCTACGACTATTCAGTTTTTTCGCTGATTTCATCAACAACTGGTAGAGAGTTTCAGTAAGTTACAATATTCTATAGCAGAGCTCAGAAGATAGTTTGTGGTTTATGCTGAGAGTCAATTGAATATATCAACTATATTGAAAAAAGCAAAATCAATAAATTTCCTAGCTATCTGAATAACGCCTGTTTCTCATTTGCTTTATTTCACTGTAGAAAAGATTTTAGAGCATGAAAACAAATGGATAGAAACCAGCACTTTTCTCAAATCTCTCCTTTATTGCAAACTAATTTGGTAGATCTTTGTAGCCTGCAGGAATGTTATAATAGATTCACCTTAGTGATCTGTTCTGAAAATAATCCATGAAATAAGCTTGATGCAACAGAAAGAATAATTACTTATTAGCAAAGAGCATGCCTTTGATTTTGTCCCTCTGCACGATGTAATTCCAAATGTGTTTGATGCACTCCTGCCTCTGGGTCAACCTTTTCCTTTGATGTGATAGAAGAGAGAAACTTTGATTCTAAACATTTCATGCCAAAACACCTGTTTGAGAAATATTAAAACCTAAATTGTCTTGATGTTTTTGTATCTCGATGCCGAGTAACTAATTTAGAGATATGTGGACAGCAGGCTGGCTTTACGCAGACAGTGCGTGTGCATGTGCGTGTTTCAGTGAATGAAGGTTTCTTAATAAATGAGGGGTGCCGTTGCTCTTGGGGCTGGCTTTCCAGACAGTTATGATCAGCCTAGGGTGTTAATCTATTGTGTGATTTAATAAAATGTCACCAGTTATAAATCTCTGCTGGGTAGCACCCTTGCCTTGGGTGAGTGGGAGTTGACGTAGGCCATGACTGGAATTCAAAATTCCTGGCTGTATGTGGAATGCTTTCACACTGATTGCCCAGTTCTCCAGAGGGCTGCCATTCTTTCTCATCAATAATTTCAGTTACCCTTAAAGCAGCCCATAATAAGCAACCCAGTTCAAATGGTTAGTTCCCGTTGTTGTTGTTGTTTTTTTTTTAAATTGATTCCAGAGAGAGGTGAAGGGAGGGAGACAGAAAGGGAGAGAAACATCGACGTGAGAGAGAAACATTGATCAGTTACCTCCTGCATGTGCCTGACTAGGGACAGAACCAGCAACCCAGGCATGTGTCCTGACTGGGAATCAAACCCACAATCTTTCTGTTTGCCAGATGACTCCCAACCAACGGAGCCACACTGGCCAGGGCTAGTTTCCCATTTTTAAGGAATAATGATCAATTTTCAAATGGATTGGGTAGGCAAGTAGGGAAAAGTTTTACATTTCGCAATTCACCTAGTGGCTGTCTTCCAAAATCTGCTATATATTTTATAAATGTTATTACCGACTTGGTAAGCGGCCATTTCCGTAAGCACTTACTGTCATTGCAATGGTACGAAGGGAAATTCACTTTGCCTAGTATTACTTAAGCCTTCCAGAGTGCTGCTGTAATCATAGGATGGCACCACCTTTTACATTTGATGAATGACTTTGTTAGCAAATACCATCCCCTTTAATTCCATAACCATACGGAGAGATGATTGCAGAAAGGGAGTCAGTAGGCTGGACAGTGCGCTGCACAAAGGCAGACATTCGACTGTCTTATCTGCTCTCCTGCTTTCTGCTGCCCGACACTGTGCCTGGAACCTGGTCTAGCACTCAATGCATATTTGCTGATTGACAAAAGAAATCCAAGTCATGAAATCAAAGCACAGCTTCAGTTTTCTCATTCAATTGGAAACTACATTGGATAATAAGCTCCTTTTAAGATGGCCTGATTGGCTAGCCTGATTTCCCTATAGTGCCGTTCTTGGAAAATAAAATGCTATAAATTGAATTTGCTGGATAAGGGACTGGTTGTGTGGTCTCTGTAAAGGCAGGGAGGTAGCACAGCTTGGTGCAGGCTGGTAGGAAGTCTCCTCAGTGAGGAGAGCTTGGCCTGGCACTCTTGGAGCCCCGAGGCTCCATGCAGTCAGATTTTAGGAGACTTGCTCTGGCTCAATCCAATAAAAATGTTCATAAAGAAACTTTTTTTTTTTTTTGGCTAGGATACTTGTCTTGAAAAATAACATAGAACATTGTTAACAATTCAGACAGGGAAAAGAGAAAATAGGTCAGACAAAAAATAAAGGGTGAAGTTGTCCTGGCCTTTCTTTAATCTTTTGAAGAGCGTTTGAAGAGCTCCTGGCAGATGAACAAATTTGTTCTGTATTGAGGATTTAATATCTGAGCTAGGATTTCCGTCCTCCCTCTGGGGGCGGTAATCAATATAACTAATAAATAGGAAATGACTAGACTGAGCCCAGTGGAGGCCAGCAGTCTCCCTAATGGGACCCCATAATAGAGGACATCCTGGTTGCCAGTCATGTGGTGTTTGGAGAAACGTGGGTTGAAGAGAACAGTTAGCAGCTGCTAGGTTAGCACTGAGTTAGCTTAGAAAAGCTGGTCAACATCCAAAGATAAAGTAAGCAAAAGAGACCGCAAGAAAGTGGACCAAACAAGTGAGGGCGGAAGGAGCCATAGCAGAGAATAAAGGAGCAGAAAACAGGGAGGCATCCTCCACTTTGTAAAAAAAAAAAAAAAAAGTATGTAACTATTTTTTAGAGCAGTTTTAGGTTCACAGAGAGAAACGTACAGAGATTTTCTATAATCTCCCTGCCCCCGCACAGGCACAGCTGCCCTCACCAGCAACACCCACCCCCGCCAGAGTGGTACGTTTGTTACAATTGCTGAACCTATGTTGACATATGGTTGCCCAAAGTCCACAGTTTACGTTAGGGTTCACTTCTGTTGTTTTACACTTGGACTTTGAATCAATGTCTGATAATGTATGTCCATCATTATGGTATCATACGGAGCATTTTCACTGCCCCCCAAAATCCTCTGTACTCTTACTATTCATCCCTTTCCCTCTTACCTCCACCCCTACCCCTGGTAACTACTGATCTTTTTACTGTCTCTATAGTTTGCCTCCCCAGAATGTCATGTAGTTGGAATCACACAGTATGTCATTTTTAGCTTGCCTTCTTTTACTTAGTGATACGCGTTTAAATTTCCATGTCATCTCATGGTATGATTTCTTTTTAGTTTTGAATAGTATTTCATTGCCTGGATAGTACCACAATTTATGCATCTACCTACTAAAAGACATTTTGGTTGCTTCCAAGCTTTGGGAATTCTGAATAAAGCGGTTATAATAATGTGCGTGTGGTTTTGTGTGGACACAAGTTTTCATCTTCTCTGGGTAAATAACAAGGAATGGGATTGCTGAATTATGTGGTAAGTGTACGTTTACTTTTGTAATAAACTGCTAAGTTGTCTTCCAAAAGGTCTGCTCCGTGTCGCGTTTTGACCGGCCGCGTTTGAGAGTTCCTGGGGCCCCGCTTCCTCGTTGGCACTTGGTGGCATCGGTGTTCCGGATTTTGGCCATTCTAACAGGCATGAAACGGAACGTCATTGTTGTTTTAATGGGCATTTCCCTCCTGACATAGGATGTGGAGCAGCTTTTCCTATGTTTATTTTCCACCCGTGTATCTTCTCTGATGAGGTGTCTATAAGGTCTTCAGTCCATGTTTTAATGGGGTTGTTTGTTTTCTTCCTGGTGAGAAAGGGGTCCTTTTTAAGGACAACAAAAGAGTTTGCTGGTGTCGAGAGTGAACCAGTGACCCCGAAGAGGTCTAAGATGCCTTGTAGGGGCACCAGGGCTATGGGGTATATATCCAGTACTAACACAATCTAAGTCAAACCCAAGGGAAACTGTGATTAAAACACAATGACAAAGAGAAAATATGTAGTCAAAGACTCAACTGCAAGCGGAAAAGTGCATGTGATTAGAGGAATTATTTGAGACTCTAAAAGAAGTTCTGGATCTAGAAGCACTCTTAAGTTTAATGTTTTCAATAAGAAAAATCAAGGAGGCCTTTTCCTTTAGAAAACAGTTGACTAATTGCTGAAATAGAAACCAGATTTAATTCGCAAGTCCTCCAGTTGTGTTGGCAGGAAGATAAAGAGCTGCAGACGGAACTGTAAGCCATAAACATACACTTAGCAGTAGGTCCTCGTTAGTACGAAGGGAGGCCTCAGTTTTCCTCTTTAAAACATAGGATGATCAAAGAGCTTCAGGGATAAGGTGTTTTGTTTTGTTTTAAGAATAATGAGTATACTCCAGGTAATTTTTAAAAGCTTAATATATGAAAGTGAAACTAACAAAAGAAATAAATGATTTGCTCTACAGAAGTATTCGAAACACATTTCATTTAGCTAGAAAGTTACCATATATGAGCAACCAGTCCAGTTTCCTCAAGCTTACCCTAGAAGGGTCTAGACTTCAACGCTTCTTAAAGCACTTTGCCCTGTGCTGTAGTTTTATTTGTGTTTGTGTATTTGTGTCCCCACCAAACTGAGCTGCCAAGGAGCAGGGCTTGCATTTGTTCATCTTTGGGTTCCTCCTGACTGCTGGTACTCAGTAAGGCATTTAGTAAGTGCCCGATCAATGCATGAATCCCTTCTGGTGCACCGAAAATAGGCTTTGTCTTATTGAAGTCATTTTTTAAGACTAATTTAAATTTCAAAAACACATTCATCATGAAAATTAAAACAAAAAACAAAAAAACAGTCATAATGAAGGAATTCACTGGCCCCTTAATGGCAGGTCTTGAGAAAGGGTTATCCTTTGAAAATCCTCCCTGAATTTCCTGCTGTTGTATTATTGTCAGAATTTAAAACCAAGTTATACCATGGACTTCCAGTTAATTCTTCTTCTTTTTTTATTATGTTGACTATTAACCTCTTACTTGTAAATTGTGTTATTCTCAAACCTGGGCAAGTCATTGTTTTACATAACAATTAGACAGTCCTTCCACAGCTGGATAATTAGACACGAAAAAAAACCTTTGTTTTGCTTTCAGGTTCAGGAATGAAGAAAGATCCTTGGAGGGACTAGCAAAGTTGGACAAGTAGGAAGAGTCCAGCTGTGGAAGGACAGTAAGGATGGCTTTCTAAAAGTGGCCTGTCCAATGGAGCTACTTCTGCGTGGCCGAGGATGCGTTCAGGTGCCTGCCAGGACATGCTATTAGTTCTGGATGAACAGTAAGAGCTGTAATTTTTATTGGCTTAACTTTGAGGATTTTCCCAAAGCTGGAGGTGCTTATTTAAATCTCCAAATCTTTTAATTAACAAGCATTCTTAAGCAGGCTAAAATTGCTCCTGATTGGACACTCTTAATATACAACACAGAAATGCAATATACCCCACTAGATAATTTTTTAAATGAGGTGCCGAATACTTGTGTTAAACAGACATCTTAATTAGCCAAACAGATATATTCACATTTTGCATTTGAAATACTTAATAATACCGCTATTCAAGGAGTATAAAGACTGTCTTCTCTGAGAAGGTCAATAAAATCCCTACATTGTTCGCTTACAGTCATCCCCAAGAACCTTTTTAATTTCCTTCTATTCATGTCATTCTTGTGGATTTGCTTAATAGGGGTGTTGCCCTTTGCTGGAAGAGTAATTTTCATTGTCAGATATGTAAAATGATGTTTTCCTGAGACTGCACTAATTGGTAAAGCTAAGAATAAGAATATAATTTGAAACATTTTGTAGGGAAGCTTTTAGCTCATTTGTGATGATTTTGTTAGCTGCTCATGGGAGAAAAGCCTTACATTTTCTCAGATGGATTATGATTTGTCCTTATTTGAAGCTATTGTTAGAATTATCGAAGAAAAGGTGTTCATGTCTCTGAGTGATACTCAACCTTACCATATGGCTGACTTGTTTATTGTCTACAACATTGGTTTAAGTTCAAAAAAGATTTTTTTGAATTTATAAAACTTTTATGACAAATCAAAATTAGGTAGTATATTCATAAATTTAAATATGGTCTACTAAGCTTGTTCATTTTCCATGACCAACCATCCAAACAACAAATATTTATTATGTATTATGTTATATAGGTCACTTTGGGCATGCAAAGAAGTATGAGACTTGGTTCCTGCTATCAAGGAGTTAACATTCTCCTTGGGAAGATAAGACACATGTACATGGCGAGAGGCCAAATAGTCTAAAATAGTACAGAAGCCAGTATCCAAAGCAAAACAAACAAAAAACAAAAAAACAGAAAACAGACCATGCATGTTTGCTTCAAGGCAGAATAAAGTTAGTAACCACCGAAAGTGGGTTGAATTTCGCTCCCTTGGTAAGCCTCTAAGGTTGAAAAGTTGGAAGCATATATTTTGGGAATGAGAACTACTTATCTACATATAGCTTATAAATCTAGATTGTGAGTCAAATCTTTTAGACAGGTAGCAAGTTGGGGGAAAAAAAACACCTCATTTCCCAGAGATGATATAAAATGACTAGATTTGTAAAAATAATTGTTGGGAAGAGGACCGATGATTCCAGCAATTTCCAGTCATGTGGGAATGACTGGACACAAAGCATGAGTAAGTACGAGTAACAGAATGAGATCTCTTTGCATATGTTACAAGAAGAATTATTATTCTTTCATTCGTGTCATTGTAGAATAACACAGGCTTTCTGGGATCAAAATCTTGCAGTTTAGTTAACCTTCTTTCTTGCTGCCTATTCTGGGATTCTCTAGATTTAGCCATAGGACCCCCTCCCATAGGACTCAGGTAGAGGGGCCTCACTGCCCCCCTCCCAGGGGCTTTCCTGCTTGCTCCTCCTACACTGAGATGAGTCCCCTCGAACTGTTTCAAATCATGCCCCTCCAGATTAGAGATGCCCTAGAATACCATGAGACTCTGAAAGGCGGCCCATGCCTGCAGAAGGTTCAAATCTGAGCGATGCTTTATACACAGCATCACTAACGATGCTTGAAAACCAGGAACCACGGCTGAGAAATGGAGATAGCCAATCATATGACCGACTTGTAATAGTGGAGGTTTTGGTGACCACCATTACTTTCAAACACAAAATTTCTTATTGCTGCAGAAAAAGGAATGAATGTAGAGAGGGTTATGGGGAGGGAAGGAGGCTGATTCAGAGAACTTAAACAGGAATATTTCAGGTTACAATCGGCCGACAGTTTAAAAAATTCACAAGTCTCCATTAAATTGAAATTCAAACATATCTCTCTCATGATCTGTTAATGAGAACAGTTTGACATTCTCTCAGGTGAAATAATTTAAGTAGAAACCATGTGACAGTATAATCAATTTAAGCAGCTCTCTAACTACTTGAAGTTTGTCAAAGTGTTTTACTGTTAAAGCTATAATTAGCTAGCCCTTCTAAATTCACTGTGAGGTAGAGAGCTGAATTACCAAGTAAGATTTATAACTGTGAAACCAAAGAACAAATAATTTTCAAAAAAAGTCAACCATCTGGGTGCCAGTTATATGGATGTGTTCATCTTGTAAAAATTTATCGAGTTAAATTCTTAGGTTGGGTGCACTATTGTAAATGTATATTACTTACCAGTTAAAAGTTATATATTAAGAAAAATATATATTAAGAAGTCAGATATAAAGAAGAAATACCTCTTTGCCAGATTAGCTCTTCTGAAATTACCCAGGAAGGACATTTGTGTTTAGTGTAATGGGCCTTTGTCATGCATGCTGAGCAAGCCATTAAGGTACTAAAACTAACCCGACACCTCCTATACTTAAATTAGGGTTTGAAAATAATAGAATTGTGGTCTCAGGTGTGTTGAGGAGAGTTAAGGTGGCAAGAAGATAAATAGATGCATTTTCACATGGTTTGTTTACCAAATGGTTTGCTTCTTCAGTGAAACACTGGGGTCCAGACTGCATGGTGCACCTAGAGAGAGTAGGCAAGTGGTGACTGTCACCTCTCAGTCCAAAGCTTTCATTTCATGGAGAACACAACAGGCTCCTAGACTCCTAGAGGTGAAATTACTAGAGAGCGGCTGACCCCCTCATTCCCAGGGCCTTAGTGCTTTAGGTTCATAGGCCTGAAGCCAAATTTCAACTCTACTGTTTACGTGCAGTGGGCTGAGGGTAAACCTGTCAGCCTTTCTTACTCAGTTCCCTCAACCATTCAAAGGGAGACAATATAATAATGCCCACGTTGTCAAACTGCTGGGGTGATGAAAGAGAGGAAATACGTAAAAATTCTGACATGCAGTAAGTGTTTTATAAATTCCTGCACCATACGCACCCTTCTGTTTTGTTTTTTTTTCAAACCTGAGAATTGGATTAGATTAGTCTCAGAGATCTCACCAGGCAGGAAATAAAAGGAGACGACACAGTCTTAGTGCAAAGCTGAAGGTGCGCTCTCTCTCTCTCTCTGTCTCTGTCTCTCTCTTTCTCTCTCACACACACACACTCCTTGACCTTTTAACTATTTTCTGTCCCTCCTTCCCACCTGCTTTCCATGTCAAGCCTCTTGAAATTCGAGTCTGCGCTGTTGTTTCTCCTTTCCCTTTTCCCATTTAGTCTTCAGTCTCTGAGATCTGGGTTCTACCCTGACCACGTCATGAAACTGTTTGCTGAGATCTTCAAGGATGTTGTGCTTGCAGAACTGAAGTCCCTTAGTTAGCTTGATCTTATTACTTTTCCCTGGCATTTGATCGCTGTGTCCGAAACACCTCCTTCTCCTTGGCTTTTATGTGGCTCTTACGGTTTCCATTCTGCCCACCTGCCCATTCCTTCTCAGCTCCTTTCTCAGAGCCCCTTAAATGCAGGTGCTCCTCAGGGCCCCCTGTCTCTCCTTGACCATCTCATCCTCACCTGGGACTTCTTCTACACCCTAAATGGTACCCCAATATATCTTTCTACCTTACCCTATGTCCTGAGCTCTAGATCTCTGTATCAAGTGCCCACGGGATGCTTCCACTGATTAAATGCATCTCAATCAACTGTGCCCACTATTGCTGCTCCCTCCACTTTCTCCTCTTTTATGAGGGCCCTTATCCCTGAGCCCTGAATTGTACCACCATCTATGCTGTTTCCTTAGCTCTCACTCTCCCCTGGCATTCAATCCATCAACACATTTGGTACACCTCTCTCTTACAAATACCCTTGAATCACATGCACTTTTTTTTGGTCCTGACTCTCACTGCTCTAGCCCTGCCTCTTATCCTTGGTGGTTTTCCTGATCTGAGTCATTTAGAGAGGAGGTAACACCCTAAGCACAATACTGATGCTGTGAATGTGGATCTGATTATTCCCTTCCTTAAAATCCTGGTAACCCCACCTACTTCAGAATGAAGTTCAGACTCTTAGTAGAGTCTCAAAGACCTTTTGTGATTTGCCCCCGCTTTCTTTGCCAAGCTTCGTTTTTCCATTCCATGTCCTATGTCCTGGGATTGCGCGGCCGGGATTGTCAGGAATGCCCATCCCCTTTTCTGAATAATTTCTTTCCATCTTCAAAGCCACAGTCAGCAGTCAGGTCCTCTGGGCAGGCTTCCCTTACCCTCCAACCCCACCCCCAGCTGGGTTAGGTGCTCAGCTCATAGTATTCTCACAAGTAGACTTCCCACTCTGTGTTGCAGTTGTTTGTCTACTTGTCTGACGCTTACATTAGAGGCAGGAAATGTGTTCTTTCATCTGTTTTCCCACACGCACCAGCCCCTCCATAAATGCAATCTGAGTGAGTGGTGAGTTGGCCAGAACAAGTCTGTGGGAAACCTCGGTGTGGCCGTGGAGGAGTGGGGAGGCATGAGCGTGTGTGAACTTGGTGACTTATCAACTCCTCCACAGTCTAGAACTAGCTCAAAAATAATTTAAACAAAAAATGAGAAGTTCATTCTTTTCCTGATCCACCCACATTATCATTTCACTGCTACCTGAACACTAAAAGCCATATAACTTTCTGTCGCTTTCATGACCGTGTCAAATGATCTGAAACATGTCATGTGTGAGCCGTCTCTCCAGTGGGTCTGACACCCACAGGAACAGATTCTTTCCAACCTTTGCTTTTTCTCCCTTAATTCCTCTGAGATGCATTACATATTCCTGCAAGCGTTTTCTTCCCGGAACAATTCTCTTCTGATTGAAACATCTCCTTCCTCTTGTTCTAACCTTCCTCTCCTCCAATAAACCCCCACGGATAGAACAAAGGTGCTGACTTTAAAATTGTAATGAGGCAGCTAGAGGAGTGGTATAGAAATAAAAAGACAATTTGTCTGACTCTTACTTTGGAAATGCATCAAAGGAAAATATTTGGAATTCATATGTAATTTGTAAAAACAGAACACAGATTGTCCATTAGAGTGAAATTGATGTTGAGCAGAGGCCCGACAATCCCACAAAAACAAAGCTTTTGTTCCTTTGAAGTAAAGTAAGTGCTAGTTATGTTTTTGACCTCATCTCTTTTCCCTCATAAATATAAGTATAGATAGAAGATAAAAATCCAAAGGCAAGTGATGAAACTTAGTCTTATCTTTATTAATAAGCCTCTTCATTATTATTTTACATCAAAGTCTAGATCAACTTATCTTAAAAGAAGGAGAATATTTATTCCATGACCTTATAATGAAGGAAAATCACTGAGTTAAAAAACAGTTATTGGGTGGGTGGGTGGGAGACTGAAATACTGGGGAAATTTTGTGCTTTTTGTGGAAATCAATATCTTAAACAGCTACCTTACAATTACAAAAGTTCATTTTGCCTAGGTGAAAGAAAGCCTCTTAGATTTACTAGTTACTATTGCTTTATTTTTAGTGAGCATTTTACTAATAAAAGGGGAGTAAAAGGGAGATTATGTGAGCAAACTGCTGATCATAGCTGGTCACTAAGAAGTCTAATGTTCTCTACAAACCTCTTCCAATTATTTTTTTTTTTTTTAGTGAACATAATCATCAATGCCTCAATGGCTGCGGCCACTTATCTTGAGACAATTTCCCAGGGAGAAGGTCCTAGAGAGAGAAACTGGGAGTGGGCAAGGCGGTCTTAGTAACACGGCCTTCCCCGCCCGTTCTCATCCCAGGCTCCTCCAAGCTCCACTCCTTCGCAGGGACCTTCCCTGCCTCTCTCCCCTGTTCCTCTGACCACACTTTGGTTCCATAGCTCTCAGCGGCTACATTCATACCCGTGCTTATTCAGCATGAGGACTTTTCTCATGTTGTCTTCAGAGTATTGTCCATTGGCCGGTGTGATTTCCTCAGGTAATCTATATATTCTCCAGGAGAACATATACAGAAGCACCTGTAAACTATAATAATATAAACGGAGCCGAAGGTGCGGCCAGCTGAGGAGAGAGGCTGGGCTCCCCCTGGCTGCCTAACCCTTGAGGGTTTGGGTTTTAATGGATTAGAGACATCTCCTTTACCCCACTTCTCTGAAGAAAATCTTGAGGGCAGGAATTTTTTTTCTACTTTGTTTCTGCTGTATCCTCTGCGCCCACACAGTTGCCTGGCTTACACCAGGCATTTCAAAATATTTGTTGATGGATAAATAATCCAGTGAATAAAATTATCTTGCACAGAAGGGCTGAGTGAACATTTAGTATCTCTATAACTCTGGGCATGACTCAGTATATTACTGTTTGTTTGCAAACAAATGAAAATATCAGTTTTGGTGTTGCGAGACTAGAAAATAATCAACGAAGAGAAGAAATCACATATATCTTTTCAATTTTAAGCTAATCAAAGGTGAGCATTGTGTTCCCTCACCTGTGCATCCTGTCCAGCCCCGAACTGTGCCCTGAATAATCCTCAGCATTGGTACCTGGGTGTTGAGGGAGGAGCCAGACCCTGTAGGCAGACTGTAACAGTGGGCATTGCTATGGTCTGCAAGCTTGGGTGCCCCCAGAATTTATGCATTGAAACCTAATGCCTGATGTGAGGGTATTAGGAGGTGGGGGCTTTGAGAGGTGCTTATGTCATAGGGGTGCAGCTCACATGAGTGGCATTAGTGCCCTGATCAAAGAGACCCCAGAGAGCTCTCTTGTTCCCTTCCACTATGTGAGGTGACAGCAAGAAGATGCAGTCTATGAACAAGGCAGCAGCCGGCTTTCACCAGACACCGAATCTGTTGGTCCTTTGATCTGGGACTTCCCAGCCTCCAGAACTGTGAGAAATAAACGTCTATTGTTTATAAGCCACCCAATCTGTGGTATTTTTGTTAAGGCAGCCTGAATGAAGTAAGACAGGCAGCAGATGAAAAAGAGACTTTTATCAAATCTTCCCTAGGCTTCTCACGACATTATCCACTGCACTCATGTGGAATCTAACTCTACCTGCACATTTTAGCATTTTGACTAATAATGGTTTTTTGGAGACTATGCTGTTAGGTTATTTTGTATTATGTTTAAAGTATTGTGCAGACTAAGTGCTTATATCTGTGCTCATTGCAAAGGAAAGGCAAAGCCCAAGTTCTTTTCAGGTTCGCTTTAGAAAACAGATGGTCCTGAGCCCAGAGAGGGCACAGGTCAGTCTAAGCAGAGGCGAGAGGGTAGAGGGAGAGGAGAGAAGGGAGAAAGGGGGAAGCCTCCACCTATCAGGCACCCTGGCTGTGTGGGGCGTGTGTGTGTGTTTGTGTGCACACATGTGTGAAAATATTGCCTCTCTAATGGCCTTCTAACGTTAAATCATCTGGGAATAATAACGCTGTAAGTCTTTCAGTGATTATTGCTAAGAGCTCTGCCGGTTCTCTCCTTCCATCCTCTGGTGCAACTCTAAAGCAGTATCTTCCCCAGGTGTTATTGGGGACATTGAGGCTCCGAGAAGCTAAATAATTTACTGGGATTACTCCGTAAGAAGGGGAAAATACTAGGGTGAGGCAAGAGATGCTCCTAGAGGGCAAAATTTAAGGAGGCAAACTCTCGGGTTTGTGCAAGGGCGGGTCGATGCTTGCAAGAACCTGGGAGTGTTTCAAGTTTTGCACCCTGGGTCCTGGCCTGCCTCGCCCTACCCTCAGTAATTATACATAGGTTCTCCTGACTCCAAAGCACATGCTCCATGCCACGGCATCATAGCCCATAGCGGGACGTTGTGGATGATAACGCTGGGGAAGTAGGCGGTGTGGAGTAGAATGCGGAAGACCAGGAGTCTTGAACCTTTTTGTTTATAGCTCCTCAAAGAGACTTTTCAAAAGGCATATATTCTTTGTACATGTTTAGGTTGATATCTAAAAAGTTTCAACTTAAGTTTGGGTAGTTACAAAGGAAGTAGTTTCCACTTTTATTTTATTTAAAATAAACTTGGTACATAATTACTAATGTAGTCCATAGAGCTAAATCCCATAGTGATAAGAAAGACAGGGGCAAATATTAGGGGGAATTTCATATCATCCCCTTTTTTCCTTAATCTCTTTGGAATCACATTTCTATTCCATTTCCCAATAGAAATTTTATCCTAGTGTTTTCTAACTTTGAAAGTTTTAAATATTTTTCTGAAACAAAAATATGCATATAAATTGACCACAGGACCCTAAGTACTTAAAGATTTTCTTCTGGAATCAAGTTATCATTATAATGATTATTAGTACCCAGTAGGTCCTCAGCATCATTATGCTACAAGTCTTAATAGTTACTAAATATAAAAATAACATTTTATTAGAACTGCATTTCTTAATAAGATAGATAAGGTATTTAAGAGCTATTTTTTGTATTCATCAATGAATATTACTTATGATTTGAAAAAACAAGGTTCAGATCCAATTCTCATTATATTTGTCCTTTTTGTAGATATGTTAAGAAATTTTGTTCACTAAATAAGTACATGGTAATTAATGGAAGGAGTCTGGGTGTAGGAAAGTCATTCACTTCTCCGATATATGTCCTAACGCAGTTACATAGTAACCTATTATGAAAAATTATTTTTAATGCTTTATCAGCTCTTTTTAAATAAAGAATGGAAAGCCACTTGACTTGCAGAAAGATTTGTTAGCCAGTCATTAGAGCAATTCATGGTTTTAATACCAACACCTCAGAGATTTTTAACCCCTAAAGCAATGTACTGTGGTGAGTCCTGATAGATGAGCCTTTATTTGTTTTTAAGTGAAAGAAAGGTACCTGTGAAAAGGAAGCTAGAAACAGGAATCCAGCAGAACACCTAGACCACAGGCTCTTTCTCAGGTAAAATGGTTTTGGTCAAAACAAAACAAAACAAAACAAGAAAACCCCAACCCTATACATGCTGAGGATCTGGGGACTGAGTTCCATAAAGCTACCTGTGTCCACTTTGAGGACCATTTGGATAGGTCCTCAAAGTGAAAAAGTTGGTAAAAACTCTTTTCAAGGTTTGGGATGGACACGGGTGGGAGCAGGGTGTAGAGAGGGCAGTGGGGAAGGCAGCAGCAGTCAAGTAGGAAAATGGGGAGGAGCCAAAAGGGCACGAAGGAGTTAATTCACGTTTTGACTGTGGTCCGTCCCTCTGTGTTATAAGCTGGACATTGACTTGTTGTCACATTGTTATGAGCACAAGGCTTTAGAACCCAGGGTTTTTGTCCCATGTGTTGGATGAGCTGATTTTTATTCAGGGTTACAGTTAAGAAAGAAATTAAGATTAGACTGTGAGGTTTATAAAACAGGTCAAGGTGAGATGATAAAAAGGATACATTTTGGAAGAAGAAGAGAGGATTTAAGATAAATACTGGGCCGGTTGATTCCGTGTCCCTGGTTTCTGTCATTAGCACTGTTTTAGCAGCAGATGTTGCTTACTCTTCCCAAATCAAATAAAAATGTCCTCAGAGCTGGAATAATCCAGTTCAGTTACCTTTCAACCAGAGTATAGTATCTCTCAGCACTGTCACAACTACAAAGTGTCTTTACTTGTGGTATAATAAACAAGAACATTTGAGTGTCATTCAGAAACAGGCTATTTCTCTGATCAGTCTACTAATCCACAGATTGGCCAGTTTGTAGAAATTTAGGAAATGTTTACTATGATCAAGCTTCCACTGTTATCAACATAATTCAAAATCACCCCTGTTAAAATTAGGGTGTTCAGGTGGAAAAGCAATTAAGCTAATTTTAAAAAACCATCTTTGAACAAACAGACGAGAAGAAAGAAATAAAACTGATTTTTAAAAAAATTTTTGCTTGAATTCAAAGTTCATGAAATTCTTTTGTTAATTTACTTTGAATAGCTTTAAAATATTTGAAAATTAGTTTCATATGTTTTAGCACTGCTTTTAACTGCATTCCCTGAAATCGCAAACTCATCTACCTATTTGTAGAAACTCTCCTTTCTAAATATGACTCAGGTATATGTATTTATCTAATTGTTAACACATATCTTTATTAAAGAAAAGGCAAATGCTATGTTCACACAATTATAAAAGTCTCTCGTGTATATGATTTCTAGTTAGTGACGTTGAAAAAGTCCTGAGACAGAGCCTCTCCTTATTAAGTGTTATAATTTGCTCCTTGCTGATGCCAACCAGATCTTATTCCAAACAATTAACCTACCCGTTAATTCATAAAAATAAATTAGATGGGGAGAAGGTTTCTATTTTGGCTTTGACTTTCATTATTTTAACAACTTTTTTCTTTCTTTCCCAAAATACAACTTAGTAGCAAATGCCACCTAAATGGTACTTCCTTTGTGACTTCGGCAGCTGTCATTGTTATGCATTCATCAGGCCCTGAAGTGCTCTTCTGTGTATTTCTGGAAAGCTATTCATCTGTTTAAACTAAACAAATGGGGATGTTTAAGCTGTTAAAATACAGTACCACAGTTATTTGTTTTTGCATCTTCACATTGCCTCCAAATGAAAGGTTCTGGCTAATTGGTTCTGGGAATAGAATCAAAAGCAATCCTAGAGAATTTCTCCTGGTAATTAAGTGGAATGCACTCTGGTGTGCTCGCCGACCTCACACGGAAGGGCATCTTGTCTGTCCTTGTGGCTGCTTGTGCTTATCTCAACCCGCTTGGTGGTAGTGGGCTGGGGTGGTGAGGAGAGGAGGAAAAAAGATAAACGTGGCCCAGTTCTCGCAGACCAATGCTCAGGGAGGAAGGAGGTGCTCCAACTGAGAAAGAGGACCCAGGGCAGGACTGGCTGCTTGGACGAGCGGCCAGTGCTGTCACACCCGGCCCAAGCCCAAAAGGGGACCCTACATCCCAGTTTCTTTGGTCGCCCTCTTGCACTTTTCATTTATCTTTAAATCTGTGTGTTTTAAGCGAAGTCGGATGGGACAATGGAGCATGGGCTGGGAGCCTGGAGCCTCCCGCAATCTCCCTGCCTTCTGGGCTGTCGGTCTCCGGCTTCCCCCAGCCCTGGGCACCCACCTCAACGTCCCTCCTCCCCACGTAGAGGCTGGGCCCCCGCGCTCTGAGCGCAGAATCGCGCGCATGCTCGGTGTGCGGCCACCCGTCAGGATCCTGAGCTTGGGCGCGACTGGAATCGCCTTGTGAGTACCCATGTGCTCATTGAAAGCGTGGCATTAAACAGCAAACAAAACGAAACACCACAAAGCGACAAGAGAAAAACTGTGGAGGAAAAAAAGGAAAAAGCTTTTGTTGTTGGTACTGTTGTAAAGCAAGGGGCCCTTGAGACCAAGGTGGTGACTCAGCGCTACCAAAGCCAACAGCTCACCAAAAAAGCCCAGAGTGAAACAACCTGACTTCCACAGGTGAATCGAAAGTTTCTCCAGCCAGAGTGAGGGACAATGAGGAAATCATCTAGATGATGAGCCAAAGAGATAAAATGACTGAGGACAAGACCCATGGCGGTGCGGGGATGAAGGAGGTGGCTTACCTTTTCAGAGGAGTCAAATGATGTGGAGCTATGACTTGGAAGTCTGAGGTCATGGTTCCAATTCGCTTCATCACACTGTGACGGCTCAACTTCCTGCTCCTCATCTGTGAAATCGTTTCCCTATGAGTCTGATGGTTTGCTTTCCCCTTTCTTAAAACTATTGTAAACCCGGACTTTCAGCTTAGTAGTGTTTTTTTCTGGTTTGGTTGAGGAATGCATTCTTTCCTTTATTGATATCATCCATTCTAGACACACCTGTGCTGGTTGCATGAAAATCTCTTTTTAAAAGGAGACGTCCTAAAAGGATGAAAATAAATGTAAGTGAATATATGTATAATCTTGGCATTGAGAAGGATATATATATATATGTATATATGCACATATATTGTATGTGTGTATATATATGTATATATAGGTATGCGCGCGCGCGCGCGCACACACACACACACACACACACATATATATATATATATATATATATATATATATATATATATATAAAATTTTATCGAGGAAAAAACCCCTTCTTTACCAGGTTCATTAAGTATTAAGGAAAATATTCAACATCTTATATCAGACAAAAACATTAATCAAATTATAATCAATAAGAAAAATTCAAAAACTCCATTAGAAAAAAGCAAATAAGGCAATTCTTAAAACTATTATCAGTGGTAATTAACTAATTAAGAAATGTCCAACTAATAATCAAAGAAATAGTTGAAAAAACAATGATGTTTTCACTTCTCAGGCTGAGGAAAGTTTTATCAGTGTTGGCAAAAATGTGGGGGAATCACTTTCTTACCCTAATGAATAGGGGTCTGGGAGGGCGACTTGGCACCAAACATTAACAGCATTAAAAAGTGAATACTCTGATGTGGAACTTTACTCACAGTATTTATTTCTGTGGCTGGGTCTCTTCTGCTGTAAAATGAGACATAATTGGTAGCCTGTCTCACAGGGCTGTTGTGGAAATTGTCAGTACCTGTATAGCACTTAGAATAGTGCCTGGCACACGATAAGTTCTCACCATTGTTAACTTTTATCTTTACTATTTTATTAAATATATGTGCATAAAAATTCATTGAAGGATGTATATGAAAATGCTCCCAGTTGTTATTTCAATTGAGATTTTAAGTGATTTTTTTTCTTGGCTATACTTTACTATATTTTCCAAAAATTTTGTAATGAACATGACTAATCCTTAAAATTAGAGGGAATGATGAAAGTAATTCCATTTTTAAAGAAAACACAAACTTCCTCTTCTCTAAAAAAGACAAAAAAGTTGTTTGAATATCCCCAAATGTATGACAAGGAACGCCCACATCCAGGGACTCTAAAAACCTTCCCTTAGCACAAGGGACAATATGTGTAAGGAAACATTCAACTTCTCTATTAATTAAAGCAACACTCAGAACTCTAATTAATGTGTTTCAGCTACCTGCTGACATTGATTGACAGTTCCAATATTGCCTTTTGATCTCAGTTATAATTTTTATGCAGATGAAAGACAAGATAATGCCCTTATTGACAGCACCAGAGAAAATGGTGTATTATTAATAATAGCTAACATTTCCTATTCATTTAACATCTTCTAAGCACCTCTACAAAGTAAGAGCTATCGTTCCCCCTACTCTGCAGTTAAAGAAACATGCCCAGAGATATTAAGGAAGTTGTCTAAATCACATACTAATAAAAAGTAGAGTTGAGATTTTAGTCCAGTGTGGGCTCAGAGCCCGTGCTCTAAGCCCCTGGGCTACATTGATGAAAATTTCAAAAGGAAGGAAGGAAGGAATGAAGGAAGGAAGGAAAAAGAAAGAAATGAAAAAGAAAAAAAGAAAATGAAAAATATGGGGCAGTTGGGAGGGAATATCTAATAGACTCTTTTTAAATACTTTTGGGACAAGATTTTATTTCACTTGTCCTGAAATCCCAGAATTTGACTCCACACCTGGTACAAAATAGATACAAATAAGTGACTGAATTGCTCATAGGCCCAATGCACAGTGGGAATTCTTAGGTTCTTAATGATGGGGTCATGGTTGGACACTTAGATTTGTAATTGAAACAAACAATAAAGCTTAGAGACTATTCTAAAATGAAAAGAGAGCACCAATGGAGAGTATGGGATATGACACACGAAGGGATGAACTTCTTCTAGACCCCTACACTCTTCTCTTCAGGGCTGCTCCAAGTATTAATTAGTGGTTCCCGGGTCTCTAATTAGAGTCCCAAGCATTTCCTTCTGTTTCCCAAAGGGTTGGAGTAAAGCCTTCAGGGCTTGTCACCACAGGTCTTTCCCCCTTCTAATCAGCCATGTGGCAGCTGCAGGAAGCAACCACTAATGCAACAGTCACAGGGTAGTGTTGACAGTGGAGATATTCCACTGAATGGGAAATGCAAGGAGTTTCTCAGCCTGGATATTAGAATTTCCGTTTGTCATTTGGGCTTTATATATTAGCTGGGAATACTTAAATAATAAGGCAACAGCTATTTGGTTATATTCATTCATTGGGACAAAATACAAACCGTTTTTAAAAACACTTCTAGATTGAAAATTTTCTTTTAAAAACACTGACAATTTTGCCCTTGATACCTTAAAATTTTTACTGACTTTGTAGGTGGCACAAGATGTGCGTGGTGTTTATGCTTTTGTATGTATGCATGCATATATATTTATAAGACGTTGTAAAAAGAAAAACACACTCTGACTCTTTAGTTGCAACCTATAAATGTCATAATCCTTAAGGGAAAATGGACCAAGGAAATGTATCTACCACCAGAGAGATCTGTGTTGTCATAATAGACATCCGCATGTCCCTGTCAGCAAGGCCACCATATTGTTCAGATGTGTCAATAGAGAGAAAGCAGAGGGTCTAATGAAAATATCAGCAAGCCCTTGGGGAAGCTGGCAGAAGGAGTGTGCTGCGAATGTGAACACAAGCTGCGGACCCATCCATAGGGCTATTATTAGAATAGGGACAATGTCCAACACCCTTAATTGCTGAAAGACATACACCTGCCACTTAATTTCCTCGGTGCCACCTGTGAATTATACCTAATATTAGATAGCAAGAAAATTTATACATTTCGTCATCCATCCATCCATCCATCCATCCATCCATCCATCTATCCATCCATCTGAAAGATAGGGTGTGGTTGTTTAAAACTGTATACAACAGGCTTCTTCTGTTGGTACAAATATTATCTTTGGAAACTATGATGTGTCATGGTGTATGGTGAAATGGATTATAATTTCCTATCAAAACAGCATTATAAATGAGAGCTTGCTTCTGTTCAATATATCAGAAAAATTATAAACAGGATGTAAAATATTTAGTAAAAGCAACAATATAAGTAGAATCCCACAAACCTCTATAATCTATAATATGGTAGAAATATGTTCCAAGACATAGAATCTTAGGGGATGGCAGGACTTCCATAATCTTTTTTCTCTTTTCCCTTCATATTCTCATACAACAGCAACTTTCTGTCAGCCTGAAAGTAGAAAAGCAAAGCAAATGGGCAGCCAGGGATGGCAAAGGGCGTACGAAAGGAGGCTTCGGGTCTTAAGCCTCAGCTTTGTTGGCAGATTGTCTTCTTTTCTGTCATGTCTCTGAATTGTTTCTCCCATCTTTCTCTTTTTTCATCTTCTTGGTCACCATCCTCATAAGCCTACATTACCTCTCACCTGAGCAATAATCTATTTTCTCAGTTATTTATTTAGGACCCACCGAATTTCAAGTACGTCCTATTAAAGTTACAGTCAGCATGACGACCCTGTGAATTAGCTATTAATGCCTCCATTTTACGGACAAGGAAACTGAGGCTCAAGGGTTTTAGTGACTTACCCAAAGCTCGACAGTGGTAAGATATAGGTAGAGCTGACACCTCAACCCAGGTGTACAACTTACACCCATGATTCTCTACTGGATTTTTGTAACATATTTCAATGTATTTTTAAAATTACACATATGATAGATAAATGCATTCTCTTTGCAAAAACAGTATTGTAGTTTAAAGTTCCTATTAATCACCCATCTCTATGTGTATTCTCCCCACACACGCTCCCAAAGGTAACCACAGTCACAGATCAGTATGGATCTTTCCAGATCTTATTCTAGGTGTTTCATAGAAACTGTCTGTGTTCCACTGCACTGGAGGGGACAATACAGCATTCTGAGGCATGGGCCCCACTGCATGGCCAAGCAGGTCTACTTGGTAATGGTTTGGTCTGCAAATCCTTCTCCTCACAAACTATAGGTTTATGATGTTCAGGCAGCTCTATCTTCTGCTGCAGGCCGTGCGGCAAGCTTTGGTAGGTTCCATTTGGTTTATGTTTCCATCCCCTCCGCCCTAACATTATTTCTCCTTATTGTCTTGTAACTGAACACATGGGTCCTTTTCCTCTCTTTTAAGATAGCAAATTTCTTTCTGTGGTGGTCTGTAGAAGATTCTTAGGTAAATATCAGTTTGTGTTGTAAAATAAGCTTAATATAGCACTTTTCTATTATCAATAAATTGACTCTCTCCTTCTTTGCACCTTTTTCTTTAGTTTGTAGCACTTGTGAGTTAGTAATGGGGAAAATAAGTTATTTTAAGGCTGACAAACTTCCTGAAATCACCTTCTGGGATTATCACTAGACTAGAGAGACACAGTAACCCCTGCTCTCTAAATGTTGTTTCTCCACCCCCTCCATGGCCCTGTAATAGGACACTTGGGAGGAAAGGGGACACATTTATGAGAGGGAGAAGCTGGAATTGTGGATCTTCAGGGAGACAGGCACATGGAGCTTGGAATCCAGAGGGACCAATCGTCAGAGCCTGTGACCATGCACCGCAGAGCCCCCTCCCACCCTGACTGTGTACCCCAGAGCCCCCGTCAAGCATGCAGATCTCCAGGTAAAGTTCTGGGAGGAGACCATATGTGACGCCAATCATATGGCCGTAATGCTAAGCAGGGAGGCGACTCATCTGGGTAGAGATGGAAGTCGGCCTCAGGGGCTTCTGCGCTGCACCTAGCAGACTATGCACCAAGGACATTTACTCTGCACTGATGTTATTTGGGATACCAGACCAGGGGGATAAACTAACTGAAAGGAATGAGGAGAAGTTCGGAGAAATCTGCTACTGTTTACATGTCTTTCGAGCAGGCGCAAGGAGATGTGAGTGGGAGAGCAAGCCCCTGTGGTTCGGAAATTGCCTGACACTCCGGGACTCAGAGGTGGACAGTCACAGATGCTGCCACCTGTTCCGTAGGCGTGAACACGCTGCTGGGGTTTGCTGAGCGCATTTGGTTCCTGAAATGAAGGAGGGCTGGGAGAAAGGTGGGTGGTCCGAGAAGTGAGAAAAATGGACCGAGGGGAGCCATTTTGAGTGAAGTTTCGGTCAAGTATGCTATCTCTATGAATTTTCTCTGTCTGGGGACTCCTAATATGAAAGAAAACCAGCCAATATTCATTTTACTCAGTGATCCATCGGTTAAGTCCTGTCGATGGACAGGTGTTATGTAACAGCTGTCGCCACGAGGTGGCAGCAGCATCTTCCTGGCTGTGCTCAGTGGCCTAGTGAGCGCTTTTTCTGTAACTGCAGAAGAAATGATTTTCCTCCCTACTAGCACTTTCAGAAATAAGTTGCTGTTTGAGAAGCTGAGGAGTGTCACAGTACTTATTACAAGGAGTTTTATTAGTGTTTCTCCTTTCTTCATTTCTTGGAAAACCTGAGGTTATGCTTGAGCAGGTAACTTTTTTTTTGGGGGGGGGGCGTCCTTTCCTAATAGCCATTATTACAAATCAAACCCCGTGTATCTGTGAAGCCAGTGGTTTTGCAATAGGATTAGGGGGACAAGGGAAGGTGACCAGATGTTCTAATTGAGGCAGACAGGCTCGGTGCTGGCAACGAGCAGGTGCTCTGGAAGAAGTCCCAGGCAATCTCTGCAGTGCCCCTTGTCTGAACCCAGCTGACGAGCTGGCCCCCTTCCAGAGGAGGGTAACCAGGGCAGAGAGCGATCTGGAAACCAGGCGTGACAGGGATGTGTGGAACAGAAGGGGCTTGTTTGCTGAGGAAGAGCTTACACGAACCTGACAGTTAAATATTTAAAGGACTGACATGAAGGAGAGAAATGGTTGGGATCGGATTGGTTAAATGCTTGTTATTATGGAAAGGATCTTAGAAATCCCAGCAAACACACTTCTCTGTTTACAAAAGAGGAATATAGGCCAACAAAGGTGACACTTGCTCAGATTCACACAACCGACTGGCAAGAGACAGAGCTGGGGCTTGAACACAGACCTTGGACTATACCCGAATATGATCAGCGGTCAGGTTGTAAGCTGTACCTGCAGGGGTGGGGGCAGTGGTGGCCTCTGTTTGGGGTGGCAGCAGAAACAGGGTGTCCACAGAGAGAGCTCCTGAGTTGCACAGGGGTCTGGCCACACCCCAGGCACCCGATAGCTTCTGCATTCACGGCTGAGACCCTCCGCCTTGCTGCCTTAGGCCCCTTTCAGTAACTGGCTGGTCGTTCATGGCAACAGAAAGTTCATGTGTAGTTGGAAGCAGTAGGGGTTGGAAGGGCAGGCCCTAGGGAGTGTCTGGCTTTTAGAAAGGGCTGCTTTTCTGTGGTGGCATAATAGGAGGCTAACAAGGTCCCTGGCCTGGGGGTTCCTAGTGACCTGGTCCTTGCAGAGTCCAGCTCTGTCTCTGGGGAAGTGGAGAAAGGAGACAGGAACACTGCAGGCTCCTCACAGGCAACAGCCAGGCTCCTGAGGAGGGAGTGGGGACACAGGCAGGATGCGTGGATGTGTCCTCTGACTGTGGAGTTCCCACGGCCAACTTCCCTCTCAGGACTTCACTCTCATCTCTATTTCTGAAAAGTCCTTCTTAAGCAGGATATGATATAAATTTTTATTGCCTTTCCATGTATTGGCTTATTGTCTTTGTCAAGGTGCCTGCATGACCTGACATGTGATTTCATCACTCCTTCGTGTTGCTTTGCTCATTACCTGGATGATGAAGAAAGGGGTGCAGGCTGTTCTCGAGGTGGGAAACGTGCTAATTAAGCACCTAATGACTGTTTTCTTACGATGGGTGGGGGGGTCTGGGTGAGAGCAGAGCACGGAGGAAAAGCAGGCTCTTCTGCCGCAGGCAGCTGGAGCGCGGGCTGTCTGCGCTGGAAGAAGGGAGGGCGGTCATGTCCCCCCAATGTGTCCTACCGCCTGCAGGGGTGCTGAATGGGCTGTTGGGGTGAAGAACATTTCTAAATGGATTGTCATGTATATATCTTTAAGTGTGTTGGAAATACAAGAATATTAAATTTATTTGCTTAGAATGAGGCTAGAGAAATTAAGTTAAAAAGGTAAGCACATTAGAAAAAGAGCAGCTGTTATTATGAGGTGCTGTGTGCCTAGTGTTTTACTAAGTGCTGTGTATGTAGTTCCTCACTGAATCCTCACAACCACCCTATGAGTTGAATTGAATTCCATTTTGCAGGAAACCAAACTGAAGCAAAGAAAAGTTGTGTAACTTGCCCAGATTCCCACAGTTACAAGGATCGGAACTATCTGAATCCAGACAAACCAGATCTGTCTGAATTTAGAGAATATAATCTGCATCCCTCCCCCTCAACAATTTTACTGTTTTCGCTGAACCCAGAGCATGGAATAGAGCCTCGATAAATCTTTGTTGATTGGATGAATGAAGGAATAAATAGCACATAGTAGATGATGATTTTGGAAAAAAATCATAAGTTGGTATATGGACGCCTAAAGCTTAGAAAACTCTGACTGAGCTTAATGGTTTCAAGAGCGCATTCTCAGGAACTACTCTGGGATTCAACCCTCAGGAGAGCTTCCCCCGCTGCTGTGGGGGATGAGGGGGTGGGGGTGGAGATCGAGAGGCAGCTTCCAGCCTTTTCTCCCAACTGCTACCAGGGAAGCTTCCCTGCTATCTATTATTGCCCCTCCCTCCACTTTAATTTTTAAAGAAGTCTTTACTGCTGCTGCAATTAAACAAAGCAAAACAAAATGAAACAAAGCAAAGAAAAAAACAAAACAAAATCCTCCCGGTGACCTAGTATAGTAACATCATTATACAGATGAAAAAAATGGGCCCAGAGAAGTGACAGGTTAGGACAGAGTCAGAACTTGAATCCGGCCTTTCCGACCCATTGCCCAGTGCGCATTTCATCACAGTGAGGAAGCTGTGTTTGCAGCACGTTGGAAAACAGCAGCGTGGTGCCGTAGCTAGGATGCAGAGAAATAGCTGTAGGGACTAACCCTGACCTACGTAAGGATGCCCTTTAAGTGCTGGGTGTTCTCCTTTACAAACAGGTCTTAGGTGAGGCCAGTTCCACACAAAGAACGGTAATTTGGAAGCACAAATTTAGGAGGAGTAGGTGGAAGTCGCCAATCTGATTTTCAAAACCGTTTCAACATGCAATGTGACAGGATATACTGCTCAAACAAATGTGATTTAATAAATCATAGTTCAAGCCCTAAACATAGGTAAAAGGTAACATTATTACATAATACATGATAAGTACAAAATGAACGATAGACAAGTTCAACGGGGGGAAGAAATGACTTCTAACTAGGGTAGCTTGAAGGCTACAAGGTATCAGCAACTCTTGAGTGGGTTTTGAAGGATTGGAGGGACCCAGACACTCCTGATGTAGGAATAGGAAGATTTGGGGGAAGGCGGGGGAGGATTCTGGAAAAATCCTGCTGGGGTGCTAGGTGGGTGGGCAGTGAATGGAAACACCCTTGATGTAGAATGTCTGTTACACCTTTTACTGGAAATAAATGATGGGAAAGAGTTGTTAAACATTTTAAATAATGTAGAAATCAAAGAAACATGCATTATTATCAATAATATTGTACAATATTATTATTTCAAACTATAGTTTCCTTCAACCATATGCAATACAAAGATTCTATAATTCTTTAAGATCTATAATTGTTTTAAAAACATATATTGGTGCAATTTTTTAGAATAAATGTAAATTGTTAAATACAAATAAATTTTATTTAAAGTAATTATATTGTGAATTTTTGTCGTTGTTAAGAAATAAATGATTGTATATACAGAAATTACTGGGTTTGTATTTTAGAAGAAATAGGACTTACATTCATTCTAAAACTAAAAACATTGTAAGGAGTAATTTGTGAGATTACTAAGAAAATTCATAAAAGATAAGTAATGAGGGAAAAGTACTAAATGTTAAAATAAAATTCCAAACCTTAATAAAATAGCATTATACTCATATGATAAGAGACATACATATTTTAAAGAGGATGTTCATTTCCGGGAGCTACTGTAAAGAAGTACCATAAATTGGGTGGCTTAAAACAACAGATATTTATTCTCTCACAGTTCTGAAGGCAAGAAGTCAAAGGTCAAGCTGTCATCAGGGCAGTGTTCCCTCTGAAGAGTCTAAGGAAGAATCTTTCTTGCCTCTCCCAGCCCCTGGTGGGTGCTGACAGTCCTTGGCTTGTGGCAACATAACTCCAATCTCTGCCTCCACATTCACGTGACCTTCTCCCTGTGTGTCTGGGTCTTCCCATGGTGTTCTCCTCTTTGTGTCTCTTCTTCTCATAAGGAAGAGCGTCATGTTGGATTAAGGACTTACCTTACTACAGCATGGCCTCATCATAGCTAATTACATCTGCCATGACCCTGTTTCCAAATGTCACTCTGAAATACTGGGGCCTAGAACTTCAACATATCTTTCTGGGGGACAAATTTCAGTCCATAATAGATAGTGTATAAAATAGTAGGGAAAGAAATGATTGCTCAATAATTGACAATTTATTAACTTGTTGGGGCAAAAAAATTAAGTCGGGTGAACACCTTACACTTTAGCCCAAAATAAATTTCAAAAGGATTAAAGTTAAATGTAAAATATGAAAAAGTAAAGGAGAAAAATAGAAGAAAAATTATTGCCTTTTAAAAGCTTAAAGACTCTAAGTATAAAAGTGGTAGTATATGTTTGTAAACATCTAAATTTGCCCAAAAGCCCTTAAAAAATAAAACGAAAAAAAGAAATGCTAAACCAGGGAAAACATTTACAATAACTATGACAAACATATGCAAAATTCTACAGACTCTAGCACTGACACATCGCTAGGATAAAAAGGGACAAAACAGATTCTAATCGGCCAGTTCTGTCTCCAATTCCTCATGGAGACTGGTCTTGGCAAGGTGACCAGTGCCCTTACCCTGCTTCATCTATATTCAGCACGTGGTATTGGTCCCATTCTCTTTGAAATACTCTCTTCACTTGGCTTCTGGGGCACCAGGCCCTCTCGGTGTGCATCCAGGCCATCCCCCATCCCCCCTCTTTCTCAAGCCTGCCCTAGCTCTGTAAATGACACTACCTTCCACATGGTTTGCTCTGGCCAAAAACCTGGGGGTCATTGCTGATTTCTCCACTTTGTGTATGACCACATCCAGTCCATTGGCAAGTTCTCCCTCTTTAAACATATCCTGTGTCCAGTCACTTCTCCACTTCTCTCCCCGGCTGCTGTGATAGCTTCTTACCTGGTCTTCCTGCTAAAGGCAAGTCTTCACAAAGCTGCTGGAGGCTGTTTCTTTCCGATATGGAATACAAACACAAGGCACACAATTCTTTACATTTTGAAATTTTTAAAAATTAAAAAAATTAAAATTTAAAATTAAAAAATTAATACGAAAAAGAGAATAAAATAAAAACAGAACCTCTTCCAATCCCATCCCTCAACCGCCCAGAGGCAACCAGTTTCTTATGTTTCTTCCAGAATTATCCTATAAATTCACCAATATATTTACTTATAAATACTAACAATTAAATATTACTAACTATAAATACTAACAAGTAATTATTATAAATACTAACAATTAAATAGTATGCAACTTATTAAAATCTTATATGTAAAGAATATATAATGACATGGAAAAATTGAAAGCTATAATACTAGGGAAAATATAAAGGCATAAAATGTTTGGAATTAGCATAAACACTTATTAATAGGGATTGATTAAATAACATGCAATATCCTAGCAACAGAGTATTACAGTCTTTTAAAAAAATGAATAATCTTTATGTAGCGATATGGCAGAGCTTCCCAAGTATATTACTAATTGTTAGTAATCAAAAAAAGTGGTACAGAACAGTGTATATTATATGCTATGGTTTGTATTAAAATTATATACATATATTCAAATATGTATTATTCTCAGAAATAATTTAAAAATAAATTCTAAAATAAGCTGTCAACTAGTTGCCTCTGGAAAATGCAGTTTGCTAGCTGGAGTCTTATTTTCATTGTATGACTTTTTAAATTTAATGCCAGATACATGTTTTATCTATTAAAATAATTTTAAATATAAAACCTGAATATGATAAGAATAACAATAAAAAGTATTTCTAAATATATAAACAGAAAAGACTTGAGGATAAATACCTCAAATGTTAAAAGGGGCTTTCCCTTGGTGCTGGAATTACTGTTGATTTTAATTTTTGTCCTTTTATTTTCTGTATTTACCCAGTACATATATATTATTTTTATAAATGAGAAAAACGAAAAGCCTACTCATTTTGATTTATTTTTGTTCAACTATAGATGACTAAAATTAAATGTGCTTCTTGTAGATTTATACCGCTAGTATGCTAAATTATTTTTCAAAACTGATGTAATCGAAGTCTAAAATGCACAAAGTTAGCTCAAGAGACCTGTTACCTGTTGGAGATGTGTAATACCGTTTTTGGCTTTATTGAATAACTGAGCATTCTGAATGTCCTTTTCAGAACAAATAGTACATGCCAGCATTTGTTTTGACTCCTTAAATGGGCCCTTTAAGTGGCTTAGCTCCCCAAGAGTAGTTCCCTTTGAGATTCTCAGGCCATGGGAGTGAGGGTCCAGAAAGTGCAGGCAGGGGCCCCGGGCAGATTGTGAACTTGGCCTTTCCTACCTCCACTTCTCCTTAAGGTGACTTCCCCCAACTTGGGAGCTTTTTCTCTACTCCAAGGTGCTCTTTTCTCCGTCTCTTCAAACAGCTTCCAGTTCTTGCCTTTTTAGTGCATCTGGCTGGAGTATAAAAGCCGAGCAATTAGTCGTATCATCACTGGTAGGTTCACTGATAGTATCTTAAATGCACACCTAAGGGAGTTTTTGCTGTGTCTGCATAGGGTGGGGAGAGGACATTTTTTTTCTTTGAGGTTAAAAAAAATTTTCTGGTAATCTTCATTACCATTTTTCTAATTTCTCTTTACTCTTGAAACAAAGGTAAATAATTATTTGAACAGCTTGCCTCAGTTCACAGTGCCCAACACATGGGGAATGAACAAGGGTAGTGAGTGATCTATGCCTGTGTGTTACAGGTAATATGTTTGGAGTAATGTAACACTATACCTTCTAATGTATGAAATAAAAATACCCCCGGGCTTCAATGTCTTATCTGCAGTCTATGATTTGGGATTGAGTTGGGGCAGATCTTAATTTCATTTCCAACAGTTTATTTAATATTTGTCTCATGAATTTCATAGTTCTTGTCTTGATGGAATATAATTAATGTAGTCAAATGGCATCACCAGGCTTGTTGACCATGTATAATTTGTTAGATGTAAATTAATAACAGAGGCTCATTTGTCCAAGCTGGTCCCCCTGATATGGAAAGAGAATTAAACTGACCAAAGTGCAGCCTGTGTTCTGAAATCAAATCAACATTATGGGGTGAAGAAACTGACACAGGAAGGCACAGTCCAAGTGTACCCCAGACTAACAGGGTGTGTGCACCTGTTAAATTGTCTTAACTTTCCTGAGGTGACAGGTCTCTGGGGGGCTGAAAAGAGGAAAGGTAGGAAAGTATTGGGTCAAAAGATATTGGTCATCTCCACTGGGAAATCGATATTTTAAGCCAGTAACCTTTTCCCATGCCAGTACTTTCATAGCTCATGGGGCCCTATCAGTATTTCTGGAGACGTGACCTTGTTGGTTGCCCAGCTTGTAGACTAGCAGAAATGGCTCATCCAGTCCTGGGTCTGTCCCTCTGCAAAATCAGTGAACTGCATAAAACTATACAAAAATCCTTTCTAAAATCCCTAAAGGGGATAATTTTCTCCTGACCAGACCGTCTAGCTGTTGGTACCCTCTTCTGTGTCTCTGCCAGGTTAATTAATCTGGGCATGAAATTCTAGAGTTTCATTCTTTCTTTCTACCTCCCATTTGGCTTTTTCTTCTCTTTCCCCTTTCTCAGAAGTGAAATAAATTCCTCAACTTGCCTCTTGATTCTCAATTTACTAGTTTTGTCATTTGAAGCATGATTTTGAGGTCTTACACTCAATCCCAGTTTATCAAAATATTCCTCCCAAATAAATATACAACACTCCCTTACAGGAATCCCAGTGAATGAAAGTTTCTTTATGCCATTCCACTTATAACAGTAATGTCATAGAACTTGCAAAGTACAATGTTAAAAACAACACATTACTTTACTTTAAAACAACACCATTTATGATGCATTCGTTGTGTATTGAGCACTTTCCAAGTGATTTCTTTGCTGCTTTATCTTACAAACCTTTCTGGCATCCCTATAGAATAAATGTTTTGCTCCCTATAATTTAGATGAAGAAAATGAGTCACAAAGCTATCTGTTGGAAATCACATGGCTAGCGAGTGGTTAAGCTGGCATTCAAACCTAGTAGTTTGGTTTTTACTATGCCATACACATACACCTAAGGAGGCACGAAGGACATTAAGTTTGAACTAGATGTTGATGGAGAAGCCAGAGAGAGTAAGATAAGGAAAATACATTTAGGAATAAGTACTCAGGAGCTGTCATATTAATTTCTTAATTATTCCCTATTTTAGAATTGCTTTTTATTTTGTATGTGAGTCAGTTAAGGCACAAAACAGTTCTTGACTTCAGGTTTGAGTTTTGTCTTCCAACCAGTTCAGAAACCAAGGGGGAAGCCGAGGTGGGAATAGGGGGTAGTGGTTGGGGTGGCTCCTATATACTGTCCAACTCATTTCCCAGCTCCTAAATGAGGGTTGGCCCTTCAGTATCAGCCCTTAGGGCCAGGGTCCACTCTACACTTCAACACCCCTTTCTATTTAGACATGTCTCCCTGCACCCTCTGCCTCCTCTCCCTCTTATGTCTTCCAGTCCCATCTGACCCCTGCTGCCTCTAGAGAAAAATACCACTCACTCACCCATTCTGGATGGAGGTGGGCTGAAAATGACCTTGGATATTGCATATGAGGCATCTGCAAGACAGAGCACACACTCTTCTAGCGTATGTGCAGTTCTTGTTATGCCCTTCTCTCTGGATCTCTGCTCCCTAATGTTCTCTCTTCATATCTTGGCTTTGGTAGGTGCCAAGACCAGAAGGTTATAGGGTGGTGAGAGGCAGGGGTAGAAACCATTTTTCTGCTATAAACCATTGGTTTTATATCTCTTCTCCTGAATACCAACGAGTACCCACTAATATTATAAAATGTATATTTTGGCATGTTGGGAGAAGAGTGACTATTGCTTGGAAGGGATCACATCAATTTTTCTTTTAAACAGCACATCCACACAATTATTATCACTATAATTGCATTGTTTGTTTTTTTTTAATATGAGAGGGCTTTTCAGATGAATTATTTTACTTAATCCTCACAACAATTTTTACGAAGTTAAGTTAGATATGATTATCTCCGTGAGCCACAAGTCTGTATATTTTCATTATTACTATTTTACAGTTTCTGGCCTATGATTGCTATATTTAAGAAGGCTATCTTCTGTCTCTGGATAGTTTTTCTAAACTCTTTTCCATGGATTAACTTCTGTCTTATTCCTTTTTATTTCTTGGACTTACAGAATATAAAATATCATATAATAGTTTTACATTTGACATTTTTTACTGGTACTGATTTTAAAGAGAATGGATTCAATATTTCCCTATTTTTTCCTGTTTTGAAATTTTATTTTCCTTTTGTTTCTTTGTGAATGCTTACCTTTTTTCTTTCTCAATTGCAAAATTAATATCATTATAAAAATTTTGGAAATATAAAAAAACACGAAGAAGGAAATAAAAATCACAGTTCATATAAAAAATTCCACCTAGAAATAAACCTATAACTATTTTGTGTATATTCTTTTCTAGCTTCTCATGTAATCGCTATATTTTTATAGTATAATTTTTTAAATTCCTACTTGTTATACATTTTTAATGTTATAATTTTCCTGTATTTTAAGGGATACCATGATAAACATCTACTTACATAAATATCAAGACTATATCTGATAACTTTTTAGTAAAATGGCATAATAAGTTTTCAGGCTTTTGATCAATAATATCAGAAGCTTATCCAGAGAGTTTTACTAATATATGCTTCCAAAACTATTGCATGAGACTGTACATTCTACCACGCCCTAAACAGCCTTAGGCATATCATTATTTTAATCTTTGCCTACTTGATCAGTAATTATAATACTTCAGTATTATTTCATTTTGCATTTTAATGTCTCATGAGGCAGAGTATTTTTGGGTGTATGAATTACCTTTTCAAAATCTTTGCTCATTTTTAAGTTGAAGAGTTAATTTAAAAAATACTATCTTGAAAGAACTATTTCTATACTAAAGTATTACCCCCTTGTTTATTACATAATATCATTAGCTTGTCATTTGTCTTTTTAATGGGGTCTTATCAATTTTTTTGAATTTAAGCATTATGGATGGTTATTGACTTTCACCAAATGTGTTATTAAAGATGCCAATTGTTTTCTGCCTTGGGGATTCTCTCACAGCTGAGCAGGTGACCCTACCTTTCAACTCCAAGCATCGGGTGACTGCACTAGAATTGGACACCTGGCCAGAGGGTTGTTAAGTAGATTCATCAGTGACCAGGCCGGAATGACCGTGAGAGGTGTCAGGTAGGTTTCCCTCTTGGGGACATCACACACTGAGTCTGTCAGTGGTGGGCACCTGAGCTGTAGGTGTGTTGGATCATATACGAATCCCTGCGGAAGGCTCAGGGTGGGTTTCTGAGGACTCTTGAGTTTCTCGAATTTCCAATGAGTGTAGATGCACTGTTTGCCCCTGGATTTTGTAAGAACTTCCAGGGTTCTTTCAGTTACATACCTTCTTCTTCTTTATTTAAGGCTGTTGGAGGTTTCTGATTTAGGCAACTCAAAGTTGACATGCACATGTCATCTTACTGGGTGAAGTACATAATTATGTACTACCAGAATTCCAGGAGGTCACCCGTCACCTTCTGGAAAACAAAGGGGTCGAACTCAGCACTAAATGATCTGTAAGTTTCCTTCCAGCCCTATAGTTCAGTGAGTCTCTGAAATCAGTGGTGCTTTTTTATTGGGACATTTCTTAAGCTCAGTTTGGTACAACTCTAGTATAATGACAAAGATTCAGTGAAAACTAAGAGCCAGAAGGGAATGTGCTTAGATAGACCTCAAGACAGGAAGACATTTCCCATTTTCAAAAAATTGTGTTTCCTTACAATCTAAAGGAGAATTATTTTGTTTTTCAGCCATTGAATCAAAAGGGCACCTCTGTTTCCTAAACTCTGAAGCCACAGCTGTCTGTCTGTGCTTTTCCTCACGTACTTCAGACTGGGCATCTGGCGGTGACAGGTAATCAAATCATATCCAGGGACACCGGGCCATCTGCCCTGCTCTCAGCCTTCAGAAGCGAGCCGTTGGAAAGGGCTTCAGCTTTTCATCTTGAGCTCACAAGCCAGTGCGATCCAATTTTCTCAATGAAAGTACTGATTTAGGCCTTTAAAAATAATTTCCAGCCCTGCTGACATCAAGGGGACAACTCATAGCATCGTCCCCTTGATAAAAGGTAATCATGCTGCGAATAAAGCTGTTAAATTTTCTTTTACACACACACACACGCCTCTGAAATGCATGTCTTATGCGCCCAGCAGAAAAAAAGGAGCAAGATAATTGGGGCTTTAGGATGAGGAAATTACAGTGTTCGGAGGTGACGAAGAGGTCGAGTGAGAGACTGTGGTCCCCACGGAGCCAGTACCATACTAGAGTGCTCTTCCCACTGAAGTTGCTCTGAGATGTGAAAGACAGCCCTAAATCAACCCATTGGCTGGCACATATTGTGTTTTATTCATATTTTGATGTCGAGAGAGTGGCATCCTCTTCTTATGGTGATCATATTTGTGTTCTTTTTAAATAAATCAATATATGTTTATTCCAAGTATCACATTATATTCTGACTATTAAAAAATTCCTGCTCTGCTATCAAAGGGGATATGGGAAGAGGGATGGGAATGTCTTATATTGTCTTATAATGACAGAATGTGTTATATTATATAAGACATAAGAGCTTATATTGTACGTGACACAAAGAAGGATACTTTTATTTTTACTGAAGCTTTGACTATACAACAAATGTCAAAACTGATTGGCTTTTACAATAAATTACTTTTAAACCCCTTGTATCTTAGTCAGTTTGGGCTGTTGTAACAAATTAACATAGACTGGGTGACTGAAACAATAAACATTTATTTTTCATGGTCTGGGAGCTATAAGCCTGAGATCAGGGTGTTAGAACATTCTGGTTCTTAATGAAGGACCCTGTTCCTAGTTAGGTCCTCACACGGCTTTTTCTTGGCAGATGCACACAACAAAGAGAGGTTTTGTTTCACTTTCTCTTTTTATAAGGGCACTAGTCCTGTCATGGTAGCCCACCCTATTACCTAATTACCTCTCAAAGAACCCATCTCCAAATACCTTCAAATTGAAGGCTAGGGCTTCAACAAAGGAGTTTTGAGGAGACACAGATATTCGGTCCATAGCGCCTGGTAACATTTAATCTATTCAGGGATTTTTGGATTACAACTTAGGTTGGCTTTCCCAGGCATGAACCCTGAGATTAAGAATCATGTGAATGTAGTTTATTAGGAAACATCCCCAGAAGAAACGGGTGGGTGAGTGCATACATGCAGACATGTTATATTCAAGTCCTATGGAGCATAACTCTTACTCAGTCCTGCAGTAAGACCATCCCAACCAGGGGAAGAGTTGCTAGGTTATGTAAATTCCTATGCACTTAATGGCTCGTAAGACCAACAAGCCCGAAGCAGTCCTAACAGAGAGCTGCAGATACTGGTTGGTAGGAGTGAAAACATCTTAAAGGAAGGCCTTTGTGCATTAAACGAATCCCTTGGGATATGGTCAGGGCACAAGCAAAAAGTTACAAAAAACAAAAATCCACCCAAGCTAACTTAAGGAAAGGGGTTTCTCAATTAAGACTGCATTTGGCTGCATGTAAGAGAAACCAGACTCAGAGCCTAACCAAAAAATTTATGCTTCTAACATAACAAGAAGTTCAGAGGTTGGCAGTCTGGGATGGTGTAGCTGATTCCTGATGTTATCAGAGAAAAAATGTTCCAAATCTATCTTCTTGCTTGTTGCTTCATGATTGCAAGACGACTCTTTCCTTCAGCCTTATGGCTGCATTCCCGGCAGGAAGAGAAGGCTGGATACATATCAGGAAAGCAAACATTTCCCAGCAATCTCTAGCAGATTTCTGATTATTTTTCACTGGCTCTAAGTTACCTAATTACTTTAATGTGAGGAGTTCTCGGAAGGTGGCACATGCTCCTCTGAAAACAATAGAGAATGGCAATGACTGGGCATCCAATAATGTCTACCCAGTGGGGGAGTTTCTGGTAAAACTACAAAGGGTTATCTTATGGGCATCCAAGCACATGATACAAGCACAGGTTAGGCTCCTGAGGGATGGTGCCAGAGCTGGCCCATGAGGGCTGTGTGTTGTAAGCTAAGTCTGGTTGGAACATGCATGGGAGCAGAGGAGATAGGTGCAGCTGCGGCACAGACACATGCATGCTGGCTTGTCCCTGTGGCACGGCGAACAGTGGGCAAAGTGCTTGTAGCAGGCAGCCTGCCTGCACATGCCAAGGCTGGGACTCGGGCCCGACTGGTGCTTATGATGGTGTCGGTAGCCATGGCCATGGCGTAGCCCTGGTGAGAGAGGAGGGGACCAGGCGGGGATAATGACCCATGGTGGGAAGGCCTGTTTGCTAGTCTGTCCCTGGGGTCTACCTCTGGGGTATCAGCACAAATCCTAAAGCTTACCAGGAGCTGTTGGTGCCCCAGTGGTAAATCTTTGTCAGTAAATTATTACAAAATAAAAACGTACACATGGACATTGCAATAAAGCCTATCAGTGAGTTAGCAGAATTCTAAGTCTCTGGTTTTGAAAACTGCCACAGCATTGCAAAACAAATATACAGAAGTTTATAAATAGAAATTAAATTGAAAGATCACCACATTTTATGGAAAAGAACAACACTATTTTCATAGGAAGCATCGATGAACTAATTATTGAAGATAATGTTAAAATTAATTTTTTCTCTTGTAATTGAAGATACAGTGATAAAATATGTAAACAGATGTTTGCATTATATATAAATCATGAAGTCAGTTTTTTGTATAACCTCCATAAGATACTGGAAATGTAAGAGGAAATATTAAAATACCATTATACAAATTTATATTTAAAATTAAATTTAGACTTGCATGAAACTTTCATATAAAGGGTTAAATTTTTCTAAAAAATTTATACAAATGAGCGACCCTATGCAGTCTTCCCAGAAGGTATCCAGCCATGTAATATGAAAAATGGAGACATTTATTGAAGAAGATAAAAGATACAAGAAACATTGTACATAGGACAGTGATGCCTCAGCCCCCTTCAAAGTAGACACCTTGGGACCTCACGTAGTTCTCCCAATCGCCATCAGCTGCCCTCTTGTATTTTCCTGAGTCTCATCGATGGTCTGAAATATCTTCCCTTTCAAAGGTGATTTTAGTTTTGGGAAAAGCCAGAAGTCACAGAGCGTCAAATCTGGGCTGGAGGGGGTCTGAGTCACCTGGGTGATTTGATGTTTCACCAAAAAACTTTGCACGAGATGTGATGCATGAGGGACCTGTTGTTGTGATGTAGCTGCCAATCACCAGCTGCCCACAGCTGCGGCCTTCTGAATCAGCCAAATAGTCCACAGAGGAATGTTCAAGCTTAGTGCAAAATTTGATGCAGATTCGTTGCTCTACTAGCTCAGCCACTTTGAATATGACGGCACGCAGTACACATGCTCACTCAATGGCATCCACCGTTCCCATAGACTAGTACAGTGAATGAAGTCATCATTGTTCACACATGTGCTTTCCAGTCCACTCTCCTTGGCTGCCAGGTTACATGGGTGTCATGCAAACCATTCTCGTTATATTAACAATGGCGGATTTTTTCCAGACTGGCCTCCTAAATGTACTAATATTTATATTTCAAAATAATTAATCAGAAATTTGTTCCAAAGTTTTCACAGCCTATAAAATAAAGAAGAGGAAGAGTCACTGGATCTCTTCCTCTCTCTCTCTCTGCACAGAGTAAAGGTAAGTGAGCTACAAAGAGAAGGGAACCATATGCAAACCAGGAAGAGAGGTCCTACCTGAAACCCTGACAGCGCTTTGACTTTGGACTTCTAGCTTCCAGAACCGTGGTATTTTGTTATGGTAGCCTGAGCTGACTAATATATGCCTATGCCTGTGCATTTTATAAGTCATAAAATAGTTTTAAAAGAAAAATCTTTAAGCCCTGTCTGGTGTGGCTTAGTGGATTGAGCGCTGGCCTGCGCACCAAAGGGTTGCCAGTTTGATTCCCAGCCAGGGCACATGCCTGGGTTGTGGGCCAGGTGCCCAGTAGGGGGCGCTTTAGAGGCAACCACACATTAATGTTCCTCTTTCTCCCTCCCTTCCCCTCTGTCCAAAAATTAATAAGTA
This sequence comes from Mormoops blainvillei, assembly GCA_004026545.1. NCBI lineage: Eukaryota > Metazoa > Chordata > Mammalia > Chiroptera > Mormoopidae > Mormoops > Mormoops blainvillei. The sequence continues at coordinate 44,395 of PVJD01007483.1, forward strand.
AAATCTTCTTTTAAAAAAGAAAAATCTTTATATTTTAGTACCTTTAATGGCATCTTCCCCTTGCTTATGGACAAGGGGCAGCACATTTTCATTTTGCACTAGGCCTTCCAAGTTATACAGGTGACGTTCTCTAAACAGAGATCACACCCTGTGCCTCTCCTAGCGCCTCCAGGTGGTTTTCCTCTCTGCTTCCTCCCTCTCCAGATCAGCTTTTCCTGATTGCGTACGGCCCCAGCAGAGTCTGCCATCTTGACTCTATGTGGCTTTTCAGGTCAAGTGCTCAATATCAACTCATGACTTCTGTCCCAGAATCCTGGCTCCACATTTCCAGGAGAAAGAGTCTACGTGGCTTAGTCTAGCCTATGGATTTGTCGATCCAGTGTCAGGTGCCATCTGTTCCAATTATCTGGGACCACATTTGTACTTGGCTGTCCATGCCTACACTTGCAGGGGCTTAGGTGGATGGCAGTTTCAAAGGAGGTGGTATGTACTGGGCTTTGCTCTCAACTGAGGCAATTACAGTACTTTCCTGGAGGATAAACTGGCTTCAATTCCAAGCTCAACTGCTTTTTTCAAGGGTGGTCAGCATCTCCGCTTCCAAATGGAAGCAACCTGAGTTTTAGAAGGGAAAGCAGAAACCAGTGTTCTGTGCCGAGAAGTATCCCAGGGCTGTGTTGTTCAGCTCTCCATTGACAAAGAACCCATTAGGGATAGGAATAGGCGGAGACTTTTAACAGAACAATGCAACATTCGCGCATTCACAGTTGAGGGTTCTCTATATTTATTTTAACATGGATTTTTGATATACTGTCTCATTTCCTATTAAAATGTGATTGATAGTGTTAAATAGCAAAGATAGAAATAAAAATAGCAACATTAATGTTTTCCGGTGAGATAAATTTTACTAACATTTTTAAGATTCATATTTACCATTTAAAAAATGTAGAAAAATAAAGAATCTTGTTATACATTTCCAGAAGCAAACTTGAAAGATTTCTGCTGTAATAAAAGTAAAAATTAAAATCACCACTTACTGAAAAATTTAATTCAGGCTTATTGACAACTTCTACAATTTGGAACCCAGCCACGGAACACAGTCCCTGAGGTGCTGAAACAGCGCTCACAAAACCAAGCCTATTTGCTTTAATTGTAGAAGAGGGACCCAGTCAGAGCCTGTCTGCCCTTACTTCATACACTCTCTAAAAACTTTGATGATCTGGTTTGCCAGCTCATAGTGGATCGAAGCCAACAATTTATTAAGGTGGTGAAAATAAATGAATAGGAAGTGCTAATGCCGCTAAAACATATGAAGCGATTGGAGAGGAAACCGAAGAGGGGACCTGTAAACTCCCAGTAGTTCGGCAACATTCAATGCACACTTCTATCTTTCTGCCTTTCTTGCACACAGTTAACAAACATGGGCTCAATGCCTCCTTATTAGTTTACCACTGTGCTGGAGGTTAAAAACTCAGTGCCACCCGTCAAGGGCTTATAATTTAGCAGAAAGAGTCACATATGAAAAGGCAGTTATGACGTAGCATGGAGAATGAATGATTCGGTGCCAGACAGGACTGCAGTCAGAGGGATGAGCCAGAAGTGCATTCAAAGTCTTCCAGGAGAGATGTGATGAAGTCCTAATTGGACAGGGCGGCGGTAATGGAGAAGTGAAGAAATGTGTGGGACTGGGTCAGGGTGACTGAGGGGACGTGAAAGGTGAGGGGAAAGGAAGGGTCACAGGCGTCTCTCAGATTTCCAGCTGGTGTGAAGGAAAGAGTTAAGAGGCTCCGTTTTCTCTGGTTTCTCTGGGGGGCATCATCTTTTTCCAGCTGACATTTAAAGTGAGGACTTGGAATTCCTGACCAAAGAGCAGAGAAGTGTGGCATCCACTTAGCAGTGATTTCCTCCGTTGGGGGATAAAGCACCTCATTCTTAACGAGTGGTGTACAGAGAAGTCTGTGGAAGTTCCTTGAGGGCAGGGCACACATCATTTGTCCATGCGTCCCCAGTGCCCAGATATGGTGGATCCTTCAGACTAATTCATTTATTCGACTTATAGAAACCAATTAAAACTGTGTCGACCTTTTCTAGGCCTCTCCCTTTGGGGAATAAGATAAGACTGAGGAAATCATGGATGTCCTTTGTACTTGAGCAGATAGCTATTGGTTCCAGAGAGATGTCTCTTTCAGATAATTTTTCTTAAGACACTGGAAAAGTCTGTGTTGTCTCATTGGATCAGGTCTTCTAAAGATCCTAACAAGCAGCCTTTCCACCTCCTCAGATTTCCAACGGATTTTTCCAGAAGTCACAGACACCAGTTTACCCCGAGTCTGTGGGGTGTGGAGGGAGGCAGCGGCAGGCACCCCAGGGCACGGGGGGTCCCTGCAGTCCTTGCAGGCACTCCACTTGCTCTCAGCCCCAGGGACTGTGTGCAGGAGAAGCCTGTCATTCCTGACAGGAAAGGAGGCCCCATTCAGTTAAACTCATCGGGCAAAATGTCTCCTAAGATCTCGCTGACCCTTACAAGTTTCCTCAGGCTTTTTACTCAGAAACGAAGCTCATCTCTGAGAGGCAACTTGTAAACAGTTTGTTAAATCAAGATGCACTTAGAAGAAAAGCTCTGAATTAAGTCAGAGTTGGACAAAAGGAAAAATCAGCCCAGATGCCTCATGGAGCTTCTCTGAAAATAACTATTTTCAGAAACTCCATCACAGACTTCTATCAGAGTAATAAATTTATTTCACTCGAATGTTTAATTTTGACAGCTAAGCCTAAGAAATAGAAGTATTTTATCCATTATCAAATTGCTGTGAGTCGTGGCTGATATATCTGAAAAGCTCAGCTATAAAATGTTATTGGACTCTGAAGGGAGTGAAAACAGAATAAAACAAGAATCAAACCACACAAGCTAAGTCAGCTTCCCAAAACATTCCCAAGGATGTTTACCCTTGTGTATAAAACATAACTTATTAGATCAGACTGCCAAACCTGTGTTCAAATAGCAGGTTTTGTCATGACAAAATCTCTGGTTCGATGAACACCAGGCTGCAAGGGCATGAACATCTGAACTAAAACTGCACTGGGTGTTCTCGGTCCAAGTTGACCATTCCTGGTTGGAGGTGCCATGTTTTTTTATTTCTTCCAAATCTTCCCGAAGCTTCTGTAGTGTCTGCAAGCCCGAAAGTTTGTCAGGAAGTGGTACTGGCTAGTTGGTTCCTACTTCAGCCACCTCTTTGTGGGGAGGTCATTCTGGAAGAATTTGACTGGGAGGGGAGCAGAGCCTAGCTCCTGAGGGCAGAGGGAGGCCATGGAGAGATGGGGTATTTATCACTGCTCCCTGGACTTGCCGGCCCCACTCAAGTGCCATGAGACTGTGAAGACTGGGTCAGCCGAAAGCCATCACTGGGAGAAGGTATGCACTGAAGATAGGCAGCAAAGGAGGTACGTGGTGGTAGGGAGGCAGCAGGATTTGGGTGGGCAAGTGCCAGGTGCAGTGACTAACCCTCTTCTATTTCTAAATGCAAGGCAGGCCACTAATAATGTTTTCTCCTGTTAAGAACAGATCCTTGCCCTTAATGGAGGGTGATGAAGACATGACAGACATTTCTCCGGGAAGACTGTGGGATCAGAAAGAGCCATTTTTGGATATAAATGTCAGTGGCTTTGCCTGCAGCAGTTCAAAGAAGACATAATTGCTGTGTGCTGCCTCCCTCCACTCCTTTCCCTGCACTGAACCACCCACCTCCACTAAGGCAGATCCACGAATTGGGGGTGGGGGAGGCAGCAGAGGCTGCACCTGCTCATGATTCTTTCCTCTCTCAGCGGGCATCTTTAACTTCTCAGAATTCAGCCCCTGAGAGCAGAGTGGAACTCCAGCAGGCAGCGGGGCGCCCGGCTACAACGGCTGTGAAGATGGCTCCAGCAGCTCTGGAATTGAGGGCAATGTATGAAGCAAACCATGGAGTCTTCTCTGTCAAAGACATGCTGAGTTTATGCATTCTGAGATAAATTCTGGGCTTTTCTGAAATTTTGCTGTAGTCTTGGAATTGAATTCTTAGACGGGGTCTTCTGTACTTTCCCTGGAAATATAGATGATGTGACAGAGATATTTATGTTTACCCACTACTCCTCTCAGACATGGGAGGTCTTTACTAAATCCTTGTAAACTTGGAAACTTTAATAATTCTTTTCTGTCATACCTACCACCTAGCCTCGAGTAGTATTTAAAAGGCAGATATATTGAGGGTTATGACACTTGCTTACACAATTACATTTTTGTATTTCAGATTCTGCACAAACCAAACCTGGCTCCCCTAAGGGGACATCTGTTCTATGCCTAGCAGTGTTAAAATATTCAGAAAATTCATCCTGCTTACAACCACACGATTTAGTTTGGATCTTTTCAACATTCAAAATTAAAGTGTAAAGGGTTAGGGTTGATGAGTTCCTTTTCTGTGAAGGAGTTGAAGCGCTATCATTGGTTATTCTTATAGTCGCAGACTCTACTGCTGCCTAGTGTCAACCTGGTAGATGTCTTGTGGGCCGATGCGTCTTCAGCTGCATTCACCTGGCTTTGCTTCCTGATTTCAGATACATTGTGAATGTTCCTGTCTAAGCTTATCCACTGTGCCTGTCCTTATAACATTATTGGAAAGATATCATTTATTTAATTCTCACCATTCCATCCTAACTACTTTTTCTGTGAGGCTTTCTTTGGTCTCCACAAATGGGATAACCTAGAGGCCTCTCTGTTCCTGAGGGTTGTGCTGATAGTAGGGAGAGTGAATGTGCTCATAATAGAATTTCCACCTTTTTCTCTTTAAAATGTCACTGATAACATATATCCATGATGAAAATGAAAAAACATGTGAGCAGGAAGAAAAACTATGCATTTATATGTATAGATTTATAAATATGTACATGTGAATTTGTTTTTTAAAGTGTTTTACCATTATTCTATTACAGTCATGCCGATTTTTCCCCCTTTGCCCTCCCTCCTCTGTCCATCCCACCCCCTGCTCCCACAGCCAATTCCCAAACACGGAATACATTTGACCACTTTTTAATATTTTCCTGCTTATCATAACATGAACACACTCCTTTATCCTAATGGTTGCCAAATTTTGCCTTGTATAGGTATAATACAATTAATTTAATTAAGCTTTTATTGTTGGAGATTCAAATTATTTAAAAGTCTTTGCAATAGTAAATGCAGTAATGGACATCTCATAGTTTTATGCTTGGGCATTTGCTCAAGTATTTTTGTAAGATAAATTTTCTGGAACCTAATTTCTTTTTGACCATAGTTCTGCCCATGGCCTCCACTACCCCCTTCAGTGGGACCTGATTTTGTCAACACAGAAGACACAGTATTACTTCTACTGAATTCGTATTAGTTCCTTTGACCCTGAATCTTCCTTTTAATTGCTATATATCCAGAAATTTCTCACTTTGGAATTTCTCTTCCTTTGCTAGAGGTTGTATGGGGCTCAGCCAAAGTTATAATTTCCCCATTCCCTCTTATCTCTCAGCATTGTCCCTTTGCCCTTCCTTTAAATGCCTGCGTTTCTTATGACTCTGTCTTTGGCTTCCCTTCTTTGCAGTCTATACTTTCTCTCAGCTACTCCCTGATTCTAGTTTGTGGGCGTGATTCATTCTTGAGTTCTCATCTTTCCCCTGATCCTTCGACATATATTCCCAACCACCATCTTGGCATCTCAAAGTTAGTATTTCTCAGAATAAACTCATGCTTTACTCCAAACTCCTAGCAAAATAAAACATACAAAAATAAAAACAAAAGCACCTTCCTCCCCCAAACCAAACAATTTCTTTTCTCCTTCCATGCTCTCTTTTTTAAAGTGAAGGCGCTCACTATCTATCATTGAAAAGTCATTCGCATTCAGAATTAACTGACATTTATTAACTGCACCAAATCATATCAGTCACCTACGTAAAACTCTCACGGCTTCCCATGGTCATTGGCGTGTAACCCAAATGCCTTACAGCTGCCACAATGCTCCTGGGTTTGACTTACTCCCTGCTCTTCTCTCCTTTTCCGGATCCTCCTGGTTGACCGTGCCCTCGCCACCTTCTTTCTTACCTTCTCTTCAAAATGCTAGTACATTTATATCTCAGAGACTTAGCATTTGCCCCGTCCTTGGCCAAGGACCCCTTTCTGCATCGTGCTTTATGTATCGCGACTAAAAACTAATTGCCAAATCCACGGTCACCTATTTTACTATATGTTTTTTTCTGGAAGTTTTATAGTTTTGCATTTTTAAATGTAGGTCTATGATTTATTTTGAGCAAATGTTTACAGAAGGAGGAAGGTCTTTGTCTAGAAATCTTTTCTTTTTTTGCATGTCAATAGCCTGTTGTTCCAATACCATTTGTTGAATATATTATCCATTCTCCATTGAATTGCCTTTGTGCCTTGATCAAAGATCAGTTCAATATATTCGTATGGGTTTATTTCTGGGCATTAATTCATATAATTTTAAGATTCATTTATCCATACATACCATCAGCAATATTTATTGAGCAACTACTATTTGACAGACACACTTTTAGGCACTGGGAACATATGTGTAGCAGTAGGGGGAAAAAAGATAAAAATCCCTGCCTTCATGGAGTTTACTTTCTAGAAACCAAGTAATGTATTACATACGACAATATTTTTAGAGATAGTCACATTCCTTTCCAAATGAAGTGTAGTGTATACTTAAATGCCTACGTCTTTGCTCATGCTTTTCAATGCATTTGTTTGTGCATCACAAATTCAAGCTGAGCGCTGCACACTGTGCAAGGTGCGGGGCATATGAAGATATCCCCCCGCTTCCCTCCCGCCTCCTCACATGCCGTTTCACTTTTTCTACCTGCTGGAAAAGCACAACGAGGCAGCTTTTAAGTTTAGGAATACATGAGACCTTGAGTGCCGTAAGAAGTGAGATACTGGCTAAGTTATATTTAACAGCTTGCTCTGATATTTCCGGCAAAGAAACCCATTCCAATGTTTACTGCCTTGGGTTTTTCTGGATACCTGGGATGAAAGCAAACAATATTCATTTAGATTGAAGGGTGATAGGGGCAATGTTTTCAAGTGTAAACTGTTCTTAATCTACCATTTATTTGTACTTCTCTGATACACAGCTGTTCTAGCAATGTCTAGTTCTGTTCTAAGAGGCAGAAGAGATTTATGGAAACGAGGTGGCTTTTGAGCCTTATTCATGCGCAGTATCCCTTTTTGGATAACCAAAAAAACTTCATTAAGGAAAAAAGATAATAAAAGAGACTTGCTTAAGCAAGATAGCAATGAAAAGGGGAAATTAAAAAAAAAAGACGTATCTAGACCTCAAATGATTTTTTGTAAGGGCGAGAGCTCAGAGCTGTCTATCTCATGCTCAGGTGAGAATTTCTAGGCTCCTGTGTATCACACTCAAGGGAGAGCACTCCTTGGCCCCCGTAGCTATCCACAAAGCATAGGTCTACGGCAATTTATAAAAAGACAGAGCATGAGTTACTAGCTAGTGAATTGCCTGAAAGAAAAAGAAGAGGCGAAATAAAGATGATTTCAAATATTTTTTTTCATAGTTGACATTTAGAGGTATAAAAGGCCTTAGAGACCATGTGTTCCCACCCCCAGGCCCGCAGAGAAGGTATGGCCCCCCTCCCCGCCCCCTGCCCCACAAAGGCCTCAGCAGAAACCAGCCTATGTTTGAACCCTTCTCGGGGCAGGGACCTTTGTACCTCCTATGGGTAAGAATTGAGCTACCACTTAATTACAGAAAGCACACCCTTCCTTGGAACTGAACTCTGCCTTCTGGCAAGTCCCAAATACATGTCCTAATTCCATTCTCTGAAGCAACAAACCATGCGTAACGTCCTCATTCACAAGAAGTCCTTTGCATATGGCAGCTATCAGGGTTTTCCCAACTCCTGGGTTTGCTCCATGCTTCCCCTTATGTCCTGGCTACAGACCTTCTTTGAGATGTTTTCTAGTTGCTTAGAACCTTTGTTAAAATGGGACACTCAGGAGGAACATACGCTCCAGATTTTTGAGAATAGGATTTAGATAAAGTTGGTTGCTAAGAAGAAATATCAGCAAATGTCTTGATTATACCTCTGTGTATATTTCTTTTGGTAAAGTTAAATGTTTACAGTTCATCATTATGCTGAAATTAAAGGTGTCTCCACTTGGAAGTGTTTTTATCTGCAGTTTCACTAACTTTTCATTTTGGAAGCTGGTGGCAACAAACCAGCAGGAAATACGGGACTGAGAAAAAACAAACACATTCCATTTGCTGATGGTCACTAACCATTTGTAATCAAGGCAAGCTCATTCAGAAAGGAACAGTTAGCTGACGTGTAAGGGCCAAGTATTTACAAATCCTAACCTTTCTTCCTTGCATACTAAAATCAGTTAGTAGAGCCCAGCTACTAGCAGAGGCTTCATAAGGAAAGGATTTGCTTACACTTTGTAATTTTTGTCAGTGGGACTGCCTGCCTGCATGTGACCTTATTGCTTGTTAACTCATATTACCTGTGAGTAGGAGATGGTGCTTGCACTTCAAAGGTCTGTGTGAGTTGTGTGTCCTCCTCATTTCCTGCTAAGCCTCCGGTATTCCCTCTGAATCCTGGCAGTTCTCAGCAAAGTCAAGGTTGTCAGCCCACGCTCTTCACCCTGGAAACCCAATGAATCAATTTGCCAACAATTTACCATCCAGTATTTTAGACATAAAACTTTGGATACCAACAAGCTTTGTAAACAGACTATAACCATAAATATACTTGTGTCTGACTTCCAAGGGAGAATGTCTATCAGCTCGCATTCTAAATACCTTGACCCAGGGTACAAAGCTGACCTCCACTATGGAACCTATGAGAATGACACAGAAACAGGGTCTTTCAGGTTCAATTACTGTTTTTTGTAATTACGTATACATACATCAGGGCACGTATAGTGTCAGTTTGAAGAAGGATAGTGAAAGAAATGCCCTGTTGAAGGAGACTGTTGCCAACGCCTCTGAGGCCCCTGTGAGCTCTGCGTGCTTCCATCTCCTTTGAGTCGGCGGGAAACCACGATCCTGAACTTCATGGTAATCATTTCCTTGCCTTTCTTTATAGCTTTACCATATGTGTAGAAATTGCATTGGATTTTACACGTTTGTATGCTTTGAGACTTTATATAAATGGAGTTATTCTTCTAGGGACCTCTCTTTTTGCTCAACACAGTTGCGAGATTCATTCGTTTTGCCTGTGTAGGTGTGCTCCACCCACTTTCACAGCTTTCTCTGGCTGATGAATGTTAGTGTTCTTTCAAAGTTTTAAAAAATGGATAATGCTTCGCTGAAAATTCTTCTATTTGTGTCCTGGTGCTTTACTTTATCGCTGACGTTGACTGAGCACTTATTTTGAGTCAGGCACTTCTCTAAGCACTTTAAATGCACCGATTCATTTAACGTCCCTGTAACCCTATGAGGTAGGTACAATTATTATCCCCATTTCACAGATGAGGGAATTTGGTCCCAGGAGGTTAAGTAAATTGCGTAAGGCGACAAGATTAAGAAGCGACTGAGCTTGACTTTCATCCAAACTTCTTAGCTTTAGAAACTATACTTTCAGTCACATGTAAGAATGCCAATTCTTCTGTTAACTACTCAATTGATTTGGAAATTTTTAAGGTTCTTTTTCTTTTATTCTCATATACTTTTGTTAAGTCAAATGCTGCTGAATTCCTTTCCTTTTATTTTTTAAAATTTCATTTATTGGGGTATCAGTGGGCCAATTTTTTTTTAAAACTACAAATCAACAAATTTAATAAAGATCCTTAATAAAGATCTTTAACACAGATTTTTGGGGAGTTGGAATTAAAATTCCCACTGTGCTGCTCTCCTCAGTCAAATATTCTTAAGTGTCTGCATTTAAAATGAACTTCGGATTGGGGAACAATTCACTTTATTAGAAGACAAAATAATATGTAAGCTATCTTAACTATATGAGACCTTTAAGAGCAGCGACTAATTCATGTGGCCCACAGAGGTCAAGTCCATGGACCGGCAATGGCAGATGGTATTTATCTCCATCAGGGCTCGTCTCAGTGGCCTGTTAGTGAAAACATAAACATGAGCCATATGTCCATCTTCCGAGTTGGTGGGAAGCCTCAAATTACCACCTAGTCCAGAGAATGACAGATTGGGAAATCAGAAGAATTATGTTGGGGAAGGAAGGGAGAAAATACCTCATCTGTTTCCAAATTTAGTGAAATACCAGAGACAGAGTTATAGGGAAACACGTGAAAGGCAGCCTTTCCTGAGGACAGAAGGAACCTCCTCAGCGGGCACCAGTATGACAGAACCCACCAACCCTCCCCCTCCCCCTCCCCACAGGGAGCCTCAGAGTGATCAATGCTTAGAGAACCCTAACCTGGCACCTTTAGGAATTCAGAAATGAAAACCAACTGGAGAAGCTGTGAAAGACCGAAACTAGCAGAGTAGGAAAGAAATCTTCCAGGTACCACTGGCAAAGGAGTCTGGAGGAATATCAGTGATTGACGTAAATGCTTATCCAGGAGTTACAGTGAAAGCCGAGGTGGCCTTCAAGTACCTGTCACTGAAGATGCAGAAGATTAAGAGGAGAGGGAGTAGAAACTAGGCACAGGAGAGTCCAGCACCTCAGAGGGGATAAACGACCACCTAAGAGTCATCCAGCCACTCTGCAGAGGTAGTGCTTTGCATGGTGTAATAGTCTAAAGAGAGCCAGTTGTCTTTGAAGGACTCACAGCGCTTTGCTCTTAATGACTCCAACTTCCGGTTGGTGTCTGACTAAAAAAAAAAAAAAATTTAAAGCATTAAGTTTAGAAAAATAATTAATAATCTGCCATTTCAATAGCTTTAGTTGAATAAGATTGAAACTTCATAAAGTTAACCCTGGTTAAAATAAGATAGTTTGTTATACATGTTTGAGTGAAGAAAGCAAGTTATAAAAGACTTCAGTGTGATCCCTTTTTTTGGGGAAAATACCATTGACACTTGGGGCTGGATAGCTCCTTGTTATGGGGGTGGCCCTGCACATCGCAGGATTTTTAGCAGCATCCCTGGCTTCTTCCCACTAGACACCAGGAGCACCCTCCGGGAGTCCTGACAACCAACTATGTCTCAAGATATTGCCAAATGTCCCATGGGAGGCAGAATCACCCCCAGTGGAGAGTTATGTCTTTACCCTAATATGTTTATAGTAGTTAAATATGGGTGGGAGGATTATAGGTAACCCCCCTTTATTTCTAGTTACTCTACAATGAGTATGTGTACATTTACCGTTTATGCTAACAGAATAAGAGCTACTATTAAAATACCCACAACCATAGAGCTATTTTAAAATTATAGGCCCATGCTTTTGACTGAGGTCTTCGGAAAAACTGTACATACAAACTTTATGGAAGATAAAATGTGAGGAACCACAGAAAAAAATAGAGAAGAGCAGTTTTTCTGAGATAATTTAGCAAAAATTCACCTCAGGGCATGTGGGTGGTAATGTGAGGGCCAGAGAGAATTTGCTCGATTTGACTGATGAGCCAGGTGTGCCAATCCCTGCTGATGGAGCCTCTGTTTGATGTTCTCATTATATTTACCACGCTGGACAAACTTGCGCTCCGTCCTGTACAAATAGTCTTTCTCTCCACTGGTTTCCTTTGAGTTGAGCTCAGCCTGGGGGCACCAGAAATTTCCCATGTCTTAGGTCAAGGGGGCAAGAGTCCCTCTTTATGTACTCTCTTCCTTTGTGCAAAATGTGGTGCTAGGTTTCACTCACTTTGTAGTAGGATATTTTCATTTACCCAGTCGTTTAGAATTTATGAGCTTCTGCAGAAATAGAGACACTAATAGATGTTTTCACAAGGAAAACTTACCTGATGTGGAAGAGGTATAAAAATCCTAGAGCTGACAAAAAGCCAATGAGAGGATGAAGGGTACTTGTCAAAGATTCTGAACTCTCAACTTCTCAGCTCCATGTGGACCTCAGGCCGAGGGATGGCATTTGATGAGGTCCCAGAAGATCATTTCTTGGAGCTGCTGAGGCCCTGACAACAGAGGTGACAGGATGCCTGGTGGGTACCACTCACACAGACACACTGCATCTAAGAATGTGTCACCTTCCCCATAAAAATACCTATGATGTGCTCATATTTCAATGTGCATGTGAGTGTGAGTGTGTGTGTATGTATGTTGCAAAATACTGTCGCAACAAAATTTTTAAAATGGTCAATAGTTCTGACATGCTCAGACTGACTAAAGATGTAAAAGCAACTCAGAATTAGATTCCTTTTTACAAAACCTCTGATGGGTTTCAACCTGAAGGCATAAAGTGGGAAGCAAATTACTCTTGGACTTTCAGGTAAGAAAAACAAAGTGAGGCAAACTCTGCCTTTGAATTGAAACAGTTGTATGTCTAGATAGCTTCTCTTCCTGGTGCAAAGCAGGTGCTCTGGCTGTTGACAATGACAACGAACACACACACAGCACTCACTATGTGCCAGGCACCATTCTAAGTGCCTTCTATATTCTAACTCTATCCCCAGAACAACCCTAAGTGACTCATCATCCATACTTCACAGATGAGGACACTGTAAGACATCGTGGGTGCTCAATACATATTTTGTGAATGAAATGAATAAGCCAAACTATCGCCACTCGCTTTATTTTCTTTTTGCTCTTAGTAACAACTCATTCTTTCCCACTCCTGTTCTACTTTTACAGTTAGCATTATAAACCTGTTCTTCAAAACTGGCAGAATTACTTTTACAAACATTGAGAGGAACAGAACACTCTGGTTAATATAATTATGCTCTAAATTAAACCATTAGGTCAGAAACTGTTTGGATTTGTGGACAATCTCAAAAGACCATGACTCCAGAGCCCATCTCTCTCACCAGCATCGTCTGCCTGTGCCCAAAATATAAATAAGGAAATGTGGGCATCTGTTTTCCTGAAAGAGCCTCAATGGATTATGAGTTTGTGATTAAAACAAATATGTATTAAGGTAAATCATATGAAATTGCTGTTACTGCAGGTCAAATCCAGTCAAATAGCAACAATTTTATATGGTTCAACTTAATCAGTTTGTCATATTTTAATGCAGTGTAATTGTAGAATTTAATTTTCTAAGTGAATGGTGAAGGGGACTGGAATAGTTACTGGAAGTTAACTAGGACGGTATTGTTTTCTGGTACACTTTAGTTTCCACAGTAAATTATGTCGCATTTTTAATACACTTAACCTTACATGTTCATGTAATCTATTTCTTTTGTCTGTCCTTGTTTACTTACTCACTTTAAGATTACATGGATGAGGAATATCCACTCATACATATTCCAAGTAGTCTTTGAGATGTCCATTTTAATAGAGTAATATAATAGTCACACATTGCCTCAATTGCTAAACACGCTCTAGTTTACAGACTATGTAAATATCTTATAAAACACATTTCCATGTGTTCTGGATATTAACCTCTTGCCAGAGCTGATGTTTGCAAATATCATCTCCCATTCAGTTGGTTGCCTTTTTGTTTTGTTGTCAGTTTCTTTTGCTATTCAGAAACTTTTTAGTTTAGTATAGTGCCATTCATTTATTTTTTCCTTTACTTCCCTTGCCTTTGGGGTCGAATCATAAAACATTCTCTAAGACCAAGGTCCCTAAGCTTAGTACCTATGCTTTCTTCTATGCAATTTATTGTTTCAGATCTTCTATTTAGGTCTTTGATCCATTTCAGATTAATTTTTGTACATGAGGACAAACTGTAGTCTAGTTTCATTCTTTTGCATGTGGCTTTCCAATTTTCTCAGCACCATTTACTGAAGAGGCTCTCTTTTCTTCATTGTGTGTTTTTGGCTCCTTTGGCAAAAATTATTTGCCCATATACATGTGGTTTTATTTCTAGGCCCTCAGTTATATTCCGCTAGTTTGTGTGTCTGTTTTTCTGCCAATATCATGCCGTTTTGATCATTGTAGCTCAACACCAAACAAACAATCCAATTAAAAAATGGGTAGAAAACATGAACAGACACCTCTCCCAAGAAGACAAACAAATGGCCATAAAAAGATGTTCACCAGATATAAAACCAGACATAAAAAGATGTTCAACTTCACTATTAGGGTAATGCAAATGAAAACTATAATAAGATACCCCCTCCCACCTATTATCAACAAGACAGTAATAGCAAGTATTGGAGGTTGTGGAGAAAAAAGGAACCCTCATTCACTGCTGGTGGGAATGTAAACTGGTACAGCCACTATGGAAGACAGTATGGCAGTTCCTCAAAAAATTAAGATTGCCATGTGACCTTGCAATCTCTCTCCTCGGTACATACCTGAAAAACTTGAAAACATTTATTCATAAAGATATAGGCACCCCTATGTTCATTGCAGCATTGTTCACAATGGCCAAGACATGGAGACAACCAAAGTGTTCTTCAATAGAGGTCTGGATACTGAAGACGTGGTGTATATAAACACAGTGGAATACTACCCAGCCATAAGAAAAGATCAAATACTGCCATTTGTGACAACATGGATGGACCTTGAGAATATTATGCTAAGTGAAATAAGTCAGTGAGAAAAAGCTAAGAACCATATGATTTCACTCATATGTGGGATATGAAACTGAAATGCATAGACACAGAACACAATATGATGGTTACCAGAAGGAAAGGGATGGGGGGTAGTAAAGGGTAACGAGGGCCAAATATATGGTGATGGAAGATGATTTGAATTTGGGTGGTGGTCATACGATGCAATATACAGTTCATGAATCATGGGAACGTAGACTGGACACCTATACATAATCTTGTTAACTGATATCACCCCAATAAATTAAAGAAAAACATTTCCAGAAATAAGTGTAATAATCTATTATAAAATGTGGTGTTTTCTTTCAGGCTAGTCCCCTACTAAGTTACTGAGAGGACATTTTCTAACTACAAAATAATAATAATAATTTATGTTTACACATCAGAACTTCTCATAAAGTATTAATATGAAAACTTAAATTAGCCCAAAGTGTGTGATATCAAGAAGATCTGTGCCTGATTTGTTCACTTTGTACATATGTTATTATGATTTCATGGTGGGTTAGGGTCCTTAGACCAACTTATCACCCACTTAGTGATATTTGTGCATTTTAAATATCATTCTTCTAACAATAAACCAAATTTTTAAAAAGTAGTATTTACGACATGAAATATTTTTTACAGTGCTATACATTTAAGTGCCCAGTGAAAATAACTGAAAATAATTGAAGAAGTATGTTTATTAGAAAATAACAAAGAGGTCATAGTACATCCACCTGAATACATTCTGTATGCAGTTGGGCAAACATTTTGGAATTCTTACTGGATACAAAGCAATGGGTGAGCCACGGTACTCCATGGCCCACCGTCATTGTAAGAGACCCAAAGGCGTGAACCAACTACCCATCTGAGGCAGAATGAAACAGCACTAAGAGAAAAGAGGGGAGAAATAAGTAGTTCTTCCTGACACAGGAAAATATGGCTAAACTTCTTTTATTCCAGGTGTTTTATTGTTCGGTCACTCAATTGTTCACACTCGTGTGCCTTGTAATAGTAGGGGTTGGGCAGAGATGGAAGTCTGGGTGTTAGTCTTCTATTTGCACGTATACTCCCCATTCCTCCAAAAATTGCATCAGACAGGTTTCATCTTCTTCCGGAGGCTTGTCTGAAGCCTGTTCCTCATAAAGTCTAGACAAAAGGCTCTCATCTGGGAGTTCCTTGTACTCAGGATGCTCACAGGCCTCTGAGTAATGGTCAAAGCCACATAATGAGGGTATAAACAGCCTGCCAGTCTGAGGGTCCCAGTCGACCAGTGTGGTCGATGGCTCTTCTTCTGGCCCCTCTTCTGAGTCCACATGCACCTCTGTCAGGTGACCCAAGTCTCTGAGTTGAGGGGTATACGAATACAGTAGTGTGTGTAGGCCTGAGTCTGCCAAAGCTGCCTGTTGCTCAAATAATTGTCCTGGTAGGAACACCTCCTCCTGCAAACTGAGCCCCTGATCTCCAGGCCCCACAGAAATGTCAGTAGTTCTTACATCATATTCATATTCAATAACCACTTTATCTGTGGGTATTGTTCTGCTGAGTGACTCTGGCTGGGTTGGGAGAGTCCCTTTGGAACTTTCCTCAGCATCACAGAAACTCTCCACCAAATGTGAAGTATACCCTAAGTGTTTCACCTCCATTTCCTCTTGATGGAGCTCCTGGTCCTTGATGGGCTCATGCAGGTCCAATACATCGTCGTTTTTTTCCATCCCACTTATATCCTTATGAGAAATTTTAGAATCCTCCAAAATATTGAGGGTGATGAAGTTAACCACAACTTTTTCAGCAGGTACAAAGAATCTTTTGTCAAGTTCATTTCCATAAATCAAAATCTATAAAGAGAGAAGAGAATGGTTTTTACCTTTTCACTTTAAGGGAGATATTAAAAACAGATGTTAAGTAGAACTTTCACTGTCTTCGGATAGTTTTAAAAATCTATTCTCACCAACTCATGGAAGTGAAAGTTATGCTTGGAATATGCAGAAAACCTCATTCATGTGGAGGCAAGAGACCCAAGGCCCATGAAATGCATATGGAAGTGAAAAGCGGTTGATGAGTGGGTATTTGTCCAGGTCTAAGATAAGGGTGTGACTGTTCCCTTCTCTAACTGGCTGAGGAAATTCAGGGAGTTAATTTCTCCAGCCTTGGTTTTTAATCCTGCAAAATCAGAATGTCTACCACATAAGGAGTGGTGAGAACTGAGTGAGATAGAGGTTTTGAAATTGCTTTGTTAATTACAGATTAATTATAGTATTTGTTAATAAGCTGTGGTTACCTGGACATAAAATGTGGATGAACATGAAAACTGGATGGAAAAAGGAAGATAAGAATGTGAGTAGGGATGGTCTTCCTTACTTCCATCTGTATGTCAGTCCAGTCATGCTATAATGAAGCCAAAAAGGGAGATCCATTTGCCAGTTTCTGACAGATAGAGAAACCCTAAATCAGGTCAGAAAAATTTGTTTTGGATTAAAATTTTGCTGGGAATATGTGGGAGGTGCCTGTTTAGATGGACAATGATGAGTTATGTGGCAATCTTCATTGTCTAATCTATGGTGTGACTTCATTTACAATTATGAAACAGGTCCTTTAGCTTCATTCTTTTATATGTTTTTTGGCTTCAAAAAGTCATTTATGGTCAAGTTTGTGAATTTTCCTCCCAGAAGCAGTCTCCCTATGCCATTAAGGAGCTAATTCCAAAATCTAAATGCAGACAGATTCATAGAAACATTTAAAAACAGAAATAACAGGAATACATATATGCATCATTTACATGTGAACATGTATTTTAATAATTCCCAAAGAAGTCATTTTTATTGTTCAGCTAAGCTCAGCCTTGCAAACCCTTTCAGTGCATGGTCCAGAAGCATAAAGTTTATTCCTTTTCCGTTCTTGCCTGTCCTCACTGTGCGTGATGAAGTCCTGGCCGTTTGCCTCCTATGTGCTCTTCGTTCCACAACTTTGCCTCCAGCCCTCCATCCCGCTCTCCTCCTTTAAGATGCTCATCCTCTCTCCTAGTTGCTTTATTTGTTTCTTCTAGTCTCCCTCCCTCTGATGCTTTCCTAGACCCACTCTGCAGTTGGAGCTATATAAAACACAATATTGACCATGACACTCTCAATGCAAAATCCTACAGAGATTTCCTTGCCAACAAAAAAAGCCCAAGCCTTTAGAACAACAGCCTAATTCTCTCATTACCTGGCCTTTCCATCCACTCTCTAGTCTCATCTTTCGTAGCTCCTCATTAGGGACCTCAGGATTCAGCAACACTATGTGGTTTCCCAAACAGTTACCCCTGCTGTTTCTTCTGCTTGCAATAGGTTCCTAACTCTTACTCACCTTTCATAACCAAGCCCAGGTGTGAAGCTTCTCCTGATCTTCCATGCAGGGTTTCAGTGTCCACCTGTACCCTAACATCCCCAGTGCCTGCTTTCATTTTAGCCATAACATATCATTTTGAAATTCCTGTCCCCAACTACACTTGAACCTCTGGGAAGGGCATGAGTTAATTTCTCTAGTACTCCAAGACCTAGTCTAATCTGATCATTAAACATAAAATCTTTGTCATAGCTAAGGAATCTTTTTCTCTTTGGTTATGTTAGTAAGGTAATCTGGTAAGTGTTTTTAGATTCATCAGCTCTTTGACCTTAAAGTGTTTTTTAATTCATCAGCATTTTAACCTTAAACTCCCTCTGCCCCTAAAAACAATGGTATCTGTTCTAGAGTTTCCTTTTCTACCCTACTGCAGGTGTGTTGTTATAACAAGTCCTGCCAAGCTAAACACTCACCAAGTTTGCTGGGTGTTTCTCTTTGCCAACATGGATGTATCTGTACACGGAGAAGCCTATCACAGAAAAGATGAACACGGTAACAGATATGGGCAAAACATACCAGAAGATGACTTTAACCTCCCATGCTGATGTTTGATCTGTAAAAGAGAGAAGGTAGAGATAATTTGGTGTGGTGGGAAAACACTGGCAATGTCAAGAGACTTTGGACAGATAGACGGCTTACATTTAGAATTTGGTTTTCTCATTTATAAATAATGTTATAAAGGCTCTCAGAACACTTACTGTCTCTGACAATAGCTGGTATTAAGGAATCATCTGGACTCTGCCTCAGATCTTTACAGTGAGGCTGCATTAACAACCAAAGTCAGCATTATGTTCCAACACGTTATGTCTGGCTGAGATTCCTGTTGGTTTTTATACTTGAAGGTAAATGGACCTGAAATTCAGGCAGCTCACAGCACTCCAAACCATGCAATAAAACCCTCTTATAAAGATCCCACTAAGCAGCCCCAATTTTCCATGCCACTCATTTGACTCAATATTTTTCATATATTCAGTAGAGGACAGGAACGTAGGGCATCACCTTCTATGTGACCAACAGGACATCCTTGCACTGGTTGGCCAGACATCCTGGGTATATCTGGAGCTTAGGAATGTGTGTAGGGAAGTGGCTAAGCTGGTGTATGCTGAGAATGGTTTTGATGTGCTATGGATTCATGATGAGTAAAAGTCCAGCAGAGAAAAAAAAGACCTGGTGAGTAGTTTTAAGAAAAGTGGTCCTGACCCTCCCCACCTTCAATCAGCGTATACAATTGATGAACAGGAATCATTGTGGTTTTTATTTGTTAAGCTTGTATGGGGTACTTGGAAGTTGTGACAGTTAATTTTACATGTCAATTTGTCTAAACCGTGGTACCCAGATATTTGGTCAAACATCATGCTAGATATTTCTGTGAAGGCATTTTTTTTCAGATGAGATTAGCATTTGAATTAGTAAACTCAAGTAAAGCAGATTACCAGGTGCGGGGTCCAACTGCAGGCTCTTCTATCCTGAACAATTCCTGAAGGAGCACACCTGTCATCGGGTTCTACATAGAAAGGTGGCACCACCACAATGCAGATGTTGCAGATGGCTGAGCATCACCCGCTCCTACTTCAGGCTGCAACTCAGCCCAGTCCTCCTGATACCACCCCTGGTCTCTGGATGGAACTTGCCCTCATTAAAAGGAGCCAGGGCAGTAATGGCTGGCGGTACTTAGCGTACTGTAACACATGTTGACTATAATAAGCCTAAGAAGCTGTATCTGTATTTTAGGGATTGGGGGGTTATGGAGAACAGAGGTATTTTTCAAAGAATAGTCCCAAAAAAGATAATACTGATTTGTTTTTAGAAAGAAGGTTGTCATGGCAGTGTCTTGGAAAGGTATCTGGGTTGATTTAACAGCTGGGGTATCATGGAAAAGGTCAGGACCCGAAATGGTGCCCCCTGGTTCTGTTGTTACCTTTCCTAAACTACTTGGGAAGCTGCTCCGCCTGCTTACTGGGAAATATTTCATTTAATCTGCACTCTAGTTTCTTAGCACAGCCAACTGCTTAAGTGACTTCCACTGGAAATGCAGTCCTACCATTTGGCCACTGATCATGCTGTTAGGAACAGAACACTGTATCTGAAACACAAAAATGATTTCCTCAATCTCTTCTGTTTTGGCTTTTGCTTGCTCAGCATTTTAGTTTTATTTGACATGTGGTCGAGAACCCTTCATTTGAAAGGGAAAGATATGATAAGGATAAAGATTAAAAAAATAAACCATTTTGCTTTTAATTTGTGCTCACAAAACTCTCTTTTGATTCCCTGGTACATTTTCTTCATGAAATGTGGGAGGCATGAGGGAAGAGGGGAGCAGGGGTCCTGACCCATAGCTGGTGATGGAACCAAAGCTTGGGGGAAAACGTTGTGACATTTGTCTCAGGCCAGCTCATTTGGAAGAGAGAAACACGGATGAAGAGCCATTCAATGACAATAAACCTGAGGGCTTACTTTAAATTTTCACATTTTAAGCATAAGGTCCTCTCACACTGGGGGAAGAATAATTAAACAAATGCCAAGCTTCTAACTTTAAGTCTCCTAACAGGAAGAAGACTCCTTGGCAGCCAAGATCAGAATGAGGAGGAGACAAATAAAAGAATGGAGAGAGAAGCAACCGTAAGAGTGAGGCAGTAATTACTGATTCGTGGATCCCCGACTAGCCAGTCAGCGACACACAGACACAACTTGTGGAGCCCGTAGTTTGTGTTCCTGAGGAGGAGTGAACGATTCTGTCTTACGGTGCTTTTAAGATAATGCTTTGTTTCTGCCAATAAAATTACCCGATGTTCTCGAAGACCACAGAACTTCTACTGACCAGAGTGATTGTAGTTTTAAAAAAGAAAAAAGATGTGTGTAAAAATTCCTAATTGTTATTTGCTCAGACAGAGGCTTGTTGGCAGCAAATGCCAGGACTGGTGCTGAGAATTCCCCGAAGCGGCGAGAACACTCCCAAGGGTTGGCCAAGCTCAATGGCAGTGCCCCAGGCTGCTCGATGCATTTCTGGTGGCGGCCGTTTCTGCCTTTGCCTCAACCTGTTTCTGGTAGAAATGGATATGCCAATACTTTGTGTGCACTGCTATACTTTCTTCTAGTTTTATCAGACTTCCTTCTCCAGAGTAGCTGAGGTTTTTTAAAGCTTACCTTTCAAAGTACTGATACACCGCTTCTCGGAAGGCCGAGGAAGGCGAGGAGGCCCAGGGACAAAGGACTCCACGTGAACACAGTACCGAGTGTCCGGCTCCAGCCAGCTGAGCACCAGCGTGTGGTTGGTCACCCACTGAGACCACTAGATTAGGGAATTGCAAACAGCAGTTACAGGCACAGATTTCCAGTACCACCCCAGACAAATAACTCTACAAGGATATAAAAGAACAAGATACCATGAAATCCTTTACTATGGCTATGAGCTTTCTTTTCAGCAACAGCTGAAATAACCTTTTCCTTTTAGCTCAGCAGAGCATGGTCAGAGACTGGAACCAGCCTGGGAGCAATGCTAAGTAACAACGTAAGGATGGATTTCTTATTCAACTTTGTCCTGTATTCTTGTTAACATTTTTTTTTTCCTTTCTTAGAGAGTGACTGACAGATGTTATGCAAGTGAAAGCTGTCCATCAAATTAAGGGGGACAACTACTCCAATAGCGACATCACACCCCATCAACAGAGAGTTTCTTCTGTCGAGGAGATCTGAAGAAAGTGTTAAGTTTCTACATAGCTGCAATTGTATCTCGGGTGGTATCTCTGTGGAACATCACAGCTTCCCAGTTTCACGTGCAGAGAATTAAAGCATCAGAGCAGCTGGCTCCAGCATTAACTGCCTAAAGTGACACAGACTTCGTGCCCCCACTCCATTTCAGGCTCACCGTTCTGTTTGACTTAGTATTATAGACGGACACATTATACTTCAGGTTAGGGTATATCTGTTGCATGGAAATAGAACTTTCTTCTGGATTTTTCTTCCACTTCTCTGGAGCAGACAGAACAACAGAAATGGTTTTCTCATCAGGAGTCAAAGCAACCTCTGGTGGGCCAATTTGTGCTTAAAAGGAAGAGGAGAGGGAATTATGTTCAGCTGTAGAAATCACTTTGGATAAAGTTACGGTCTAACCTGACTGGGATCAAAGCTCCAAAGCCTACCCTCTTATTGGAAATCCTCGGAATGCTGTAAGGTTGGCCCAAGTCACACCAAATCGTGAAGCAAGCATATCACGTATCCTACGTAATGTTAAAACAGTGTATTGAAGAGTTGTGTTCACTTAGTTCCTAGTCACATGAATCAATAGTATTGATGGTGGTAAATGTAATGAAAATCATTTGTAACACTGTTGTGACTTGAAAAATTGGTGATAAATAACATTATCATTATTTGAAACGTGGCAAGAACCAGACATGGAGAAATGAAGCATTGCTAAAGACCTTTGGAGATGTGATTAGAGTGATTAGAATGGAGGTTAGCAGGCTTTTATCCTAAACATCCAGGTATGATCTCTGTTGCAACTATTACTTATATAAATGTAAAATCCATTCTTTGCTTTTGGTCTGTAGAGACAAAAATGGGGTAGAAGTGTTGCATTTGGTTGAGGGCACGGTTTGTGGCCTTTGGATCTAGAAGGGCAACAGGCAAAGGCTCCAGCTTGAGGACCCGAAAGAGAACATGTAAGTTTCATTATGGCAGCTCTGAGTGAGGCCTTTATCCACGTCAGCTACAGATCAGGAATGGAATCATTAAAAGCAGATACCAGGAATGTATTGTCTTACTTCTGAGTTACACCTAGAAATTATGCCATCACACCACCAAGTTTATAACAAGAAAAGACTTAGTTTGGTGAGAATAATCTTTAATCAATAATCTTTATTGATTAATCTTGTGGACATATTCAGTGGTTTATAAACTCACAACGTTTTTAAAAAATCCATTAGTTTTTCCTCAAATTACACAGTCTCCACTAAATGATAAAGTAAAATTGAAATTGGATAATATTGGCATCCAGCGTCAAATTGGGATCTGGGAGAGATATTAGAGGCCACGTGGTCAAAGCTTTCAATCTAAAGATGAGACTGTGGGATCCAGCGGGAGAGACACCTTGGGCTGGTCACTCACCGGCTGATGGATGGAGTGCAGAACAGAGCCAAGCAGAGCTCTGGCTTCTCGGGTAAAGCTGCCTGTGAGGCTGAAACTGTTAACACCATGACATCTGATGAATGTGCTCTTGATACGCGTGTAACAGACAAGTGTGTCACTTACTTTCTAAGAAAGGATAGAATCGTCCAGTTTCTGCCCACTTCGAACAACTAGTTCCCCAAATGGCCTTCACTTTGGCATAATATTGATGCTCATAGTCAGAAGTTTCAGCAGAGAGATCACAGTAGGTCCTATTGATATTTCTGCATTCGGATTTATTCAGCCATTTCTTTTGCCCGTATCTGCGGAGAATGAAAGCGCGAATCACTAACGCGGCGCCCTCTATGCGTGTCAATAGGAAAAACACAGTCATTACATAAAACTGAATGGAACCTGAGACGTTCCCCTCAGAACAACAGCGGTGCCTGTCACTGAGATAAAAAGAAGCTGCTTTGCTGCTGGCAATTTGTTTTCATTAGCTGTCAGGAACATGAGTCAGAGTTTCTGTAATCACCTTTCTTTTCTGTGAGTTATAATGTGGATAGTATATTTTGCAAGTGTGCATTTTATTCTTATTCTTGGACTACAGTAACGACTTGATATATTATATGATCAATTCTTTTAGTAATCATATCTATGTAAGTTCCATCAGGCATACTAAGGTGAGTTTGATGGGTTGCTTTAAGAAAAATTAGTAATCCTTTTTTTTCTTACGAGAAAAATTACCTTGACATAAAACTTAAAAATCTACTTGCCATCAAGGGTTTAGGGAAAATTCACTAGGTTGAAATATAGGCCCAAACCTGCATTTTCAGTAATTATAGTGATGATGATAACGACGATATTAACTAGGTTGTTCACATTGATTTTTCCTTTCCTTTATTAAAAATACAACACCCACAGTACAATGAGAGGGGGAAATATTTTTAGGCGGGAGAGACTGAGGTATAGAAGGTTTAAGTGACAGGAGGTAAGCCAGAGAAAGAGACAGGGTTGCATGGAAGGCTACTGAAAGGATTAAAGCAGGGCGTTAGGGCTTTAGAAAGATAACTCTGGGGGTGGCATGGAGAGGAGTTGGGAAGATGCTGCAGAGGTCCAGGGGGAAGGTGTAGGCAGCTTAGATGGGATGGTGGCAGTGGAACTAATGATAGGACAGAAGGAAGAAATATCAGGACACAGGACTTGGTGATTGGGTGCATATAAGAGATGAGTTAAGGATGATGTCTTTTTCCATCTGGGACAAAAGGGTGTAATAGTGGTAATGTTTACCAAGATAAGGAAGACAGAAGAAGAGTGGGTTTGGGGAATGGGGAGTGGGGAGTAGAAGGAAGGAAAGAGAATGAATTCAGCTGACATGAGGACCTTGAGGTATCCAAAAAAGAAATCCAAATGCAGAGATCCATAGACAAGGGCTCAGGAGAGAGTTGTGAGTGGGAGGTAGTGATTTTGAAATAAATGGCATGAAACTGCTCTTTCGAGGCGTAGGCGTGAATGAAATTATCCATGGAGACAAAGCAAAGCCTAGGATAAAATTTCAGGAGCATCAAGATTTAACGGTTGGGTACAAAGTACACTTAGAAATAGATAAGAGCATAGGGCTTACCAGAGGGAAAGGGGAGTAGGGGGAGGTAGGAGAAGGGGAGGCAGGAAAGGGTGAAAGGGGTTTAAACAGTGGTGGAAGGAGACTTGGCTTGGGGTGGTGAACACAATACAATATACAGATAATGCATTATAGAATTGTACACTTGAAACCTGTAGAAAAAAGAAATTGCAGTTAAAGAGAAAGGAGAAAAAAAATCACAAAAGCAAAGGAAGAGCATGTCTTGAGGAGTAGGAAATGTCAATTTTGTCAAGTGTTGTCAAAGATTAAGGATATCTTCCTTTTTCAGAATATGGCAACAGGTTCCTGCAAGCAGATACCTCCCACTTCATACCTTTCATAATTCATTAGAAATGCTATGTCAGATCTTGCTGACCAACTTCTCCATCCAAGTGACCTCCATTGCCTAGGGGCTTTCAAACTTTGACTGTGAGCCGCATGAAGAAATACATTTTCCATTGTGACCCAGCTCACAAGATCCTACAGCTATCTAACATACTAAAACAAAGGTTTTATAAGATAACACCAAAATTTTCCCGCATGCCACGCACTCCATTATTTCCCATTCCGATCCACTCCATACCGTTCCAATCCTTTCCATTCAAAATAATGTTAGTCATGTCCCTCCAAGTCGGTTTCACGGCCCACTAACAGGCCTCGACGTGCATTTTGAGAAATGCTGCCATTGCCTATCTGACCCTCTGCCTTTTCAAACTTTCTCACCCTGCCAAGGGCGGGCAGTTTCCCATGACTGATGCTGCTGAAGAAGAAGATGCTGTTTCCCGAGTTCTGGACAAAATGCTTTGTAAGTCTGACAAGATGACAGACACGAATCATTCAATAAGTGCTCCAGTAACGACATTTGTGCAAGGTAAAAAGTCACGAGGGGCCTTCAGTGCTAATGGCAGGGAACTTTTACCAAGAGCAGACTGTATGCCAGGCGGTGTTTAGTATTTGCATGCTTATCTCAATGACCATAATATCCCCATAAGGCAGGTGCCATTATTTTTATCCCATTTTACAAATGAGGAAACTGAGGCTCAGTGGGATTAAGGGACACAACTACTGAAGTTCATGTTACTAGTAAAAGACATATCTGAGTTTTGAACCACTTGTCCCTGATGCCAAAACCTGAGTTTTTAGTGCTAAAGTATATATATATATTTACATTAAATTCTTTTGGCAGATATAATTGAAGCTTTGTTCAAATTTCCTCTTTTACTTGGAAACAAGCTTCACTCAAAAGTATAATAGGTAACCTGCCCTAGGTAACCCAGCCAGGTTTGGAGCCCGGCTGTGAACCCAGGGCCGTCTGACGTGAGCTGAGCTTAGAGCCCTGCCAGTGACATACACTGCCTTGTACTCCTGTCCACCTCTGAGTTTGTTTTTAAATATTCTGTTTCGAAAGTTGCACAATCTAAATGATCTGCCGTCAGAGAGCAGTGATGAAGCTGCCCATTTTTAAGTCCTTTTTTGAATCACAGAGACAAAGGGCAGAGCAAGCTCTTTGCTCCACCTAATGGAAAAGGAGGCAAAGCCCCACTCATGAGCCATTTCCCTTTGCACAGCGATGTCTTTCCTAAACTCCGGCTTCTGGGAAGCTCCTCAAATGAGGATGAGGGCCTAGATAAATGAGGTCATTATGAACAGCAGTTGAGGTCTTCCACTGCCTGTGGTGGCTGGAATGTTTTTCAAAGATAAAAATGACTTTATTCTTTTTTGTGAATATGGTACATTAAAAAAAAACCCTCAAACAACTAGAAAAGTAGAATCAAGAGAGAAATGAATCACCGTGAAACACATTACCCTGGAATATTTGGTAAACATGATTCTGGGCATCACATTATGCTTATATATAACCAGAGGGATAATTAGATAGCTGAATACACAGGTAAAAACCAGATTACACCACATATGGTTTTAATAAAAGTAGTAAATTTAACTTGACTTAACCTTTAATATAAAAAAAGTGAAATGAAAGGAATTGCTATAGTTCAAATGTTTCATCACCGTAAGAGATATTAGCTTTTAAAAGATCTTTTAAATTAAGAAAATTGTTTTTGGAAAAACACTGAGAGCTTAGATGTTAAAATGAAGTATTTTCATTTCAGATCCTATGTAATGGGTTCCTGCTAGGAAAATCAGTACACGGCTTTTCCCCACCTTCTGATTTGTTCTGTTATTGTCTAGGATCAAACACTTATAAGAAATTTCAATAACCATATTTCCCATTGCTATTAGCCTTGGTTCTTCATTTACATTGTTACAATGCATGCTGCCGATTTTTATGCCATCATCCTGTCATTGCTAAGTTCTTTTGCAGGTTCATCCTTTTTTTTTTTTTTCTAATGTCAGGTGGCTATTATCTTTAGTTAGTGGTTCCCCGCACCTGCAATAATGTCTCAGGGGAGTGATGTCTGAATTCCCCAAATGCTTGAAAATATGGCTGTTGAACTTGTAAGAGTCTCAGGCCTCACCCATTTTTCTCTCAGAAGATGTATCCCTGTTTTCTGCTGCGTGCTGCCAGACAGAAATTCCCCTATCCCCCCACCCAACTTGAGTCCTGCTTTTGCTATGATGTCCAGAAATCATTTCATTTTCTTAAAGTTCAATAATTTCACCAAGATATGCCTTGCTGTTGCTTTTATTAAATTTTGCTGGACATAACATGCATTTATGATATGTAATTCCAGATAGTCATTATTACCTGGTCCACTGTTGCTATCAGTTAGTTATAATAAGCTTAAGAAGTCTTTTTAACACTTTTATTTTTCATCTTTTTCCTAAGCTCTGCCCACTTGCTTAAAAAAAAGTTCTTCCTGTGGTCTTAGAATCTCTTCTTTGAGAAGGGATTGCTACTTTTTCTCTTTCAGCATTATCATTAGAAACATGTTTATGGACTCCGATATGGATAATTATTTGTCTGCATTTTTCTCCTCCTTCCACGAGAAAGCTTTCCAGGAACTTTTTACTTGTGTTCTTCTTCCTTTCTCTCTTCCAGTAATTATGGGTAGGGGTGGCATTGTCTTCTTTGGCTCTACCGCTCTCTGAATGGGGCCCGCTATCTTTAGAATATTAGGTGAATGGGTACAGGAGTGAGGGTCTGCCACACACCTGATTGTGGAATCACGTCATTTCCTTGGATGCAGAGCCCTGCCTCTGTCAGGGCTTCAACAGCAGGAGGCTGATGGGGCTGATGGCACTTGCCTAGGCTGCCCGCCTCCCGCCTGCCCTGTCTCACTAGGGTTTCTCCCTGGGCTGCTACTGCGCTTCTGCAATGGATATATCACTTGAACTTGATTTCCGTTTTAGCTCCTCCTCTGACATTCTGTGGCACCAATCTGGTGCTCCATGGGGACATTTCCTCAGTTTCTGGTGGTGGAAATCCTTAGATTCCATGTCCTTAGTTTGTTAGGTAAGCCTCTTAGTACCGTGACATCTATTCTTGTGAAATTAATTTTTACTGTTGGAGTTTGAGAAGGTATGGGCTTACTTCCGGCTTCTGTGGTTGTTTTCTTATGGATTTCACAGCATTTGGCTTGTGCACCTCCTAGTCTGTGGCTTGGGGGCTGTGGGCATTTCCTGGGTTACTGCGAAGATGGGCTTCACCTATCTGATTTGCATCCTTTCTTGAGGGAGAAGTAGAAAGTAAAACTGTCCATTTGCTGCTATCTTTGATAGGAACAGCGAGTTGCACGTAATTCTGTGCTCAGTTTCACTTAAAAATGTCTATCATCCCCATAAGTTTAGATGTTTCAGAGACGATGGCTTTCCTTGTTTGCTCGGCCACAGGGTCATCTTTTGACCGAATTCTTTTCCCCATTTAAATAACTTCCCTTTGCCTCAGCCCCCAATGCTCCTGTCTCCATGAGGAAGCTCTTTTCTAATTTAACCTAACAAAACATAATAAGAAAATTTAACATGAAACACTAAAAATTTTCTTCTTTCCAAATATAGTACTTAATACAAAAGGTGATTTATCTTTATGCAATTAACTGGAGTCTGAGTCTTGTGTTTATAAGTTAGCCAAAATGAAAAGAACCTACTTACATGAAATACTGCACAGTATAAGTAACTTCCGCTCTTTGTAGGCCCTCTGGTGGACTCCACTGTAGAACATTCTTCATGTTTATGGATAAGAAGGTGATGTTCGCAGGCTTAGGCAAACCACCAGGAACACAGGGAACTGAAAAAGGAGTAGAGAGAAATCAAGGTATTCATGAAGGAAAACAAAAACCTAGCCCCTGTGGTAGCTAGTCTCCAGATACGGCCTTCTGGTACTGGCACCCCAACCTGAGCAGACACTGTGACTCACTTCAACCAACGGCATGTGACAGAAGTGACTCTGGGGCTAAGCCGTAAGAAGGCCTGGCAGCTTCCACTTTTGCCTTTTGGAAGCCCTGAGCTGCCACGTAAAAGTCGGGCTACCCAGCTGGAAACACTGTGTGGAGAGGTTATGTGCCAAGGGAGAGGTTTGGTTGTCCCAGCGGAGCCTGACCTTCTCACCCAGGGGTCAGAAGAAGCACTGTGAACATCCCAGCTGCCTGCCGCAGACAGAGGGTGTGTGAGAGACTTTCAGTGAGACCAGCAGAAGACCATCCCGCTGCGTACCTGTTAACCCTCAGAACTGTGAGAGATAATAAAACGGTTGCTTTAAACCACTATTTTGGGGTAGTTTGCTGTGCACTAGCAGATAACTAAATAATCCCATTATTAGATATAGAAATGGAATGTAGAAGAGATGCCCCGAAAGGGCAGAGGTTAGGAGATCGGAGCTGGGGTTAGCTTTACTAAAAAGTATGTACAAAGCAATAATTAGAAAAGAAACCAGTAAAAGAAGATTTATTTAATCAAATGCTGATAACTTCACACTGTGATCTAAGAAAAACTGTGTCTAGACGATTAATTTGTAAAAATCCTCTGTACAGAAATGATAAAAAATTGAGAAGCTACCAAAAGATTAGAAATGGATAAAGGAGGGTGAAAATAGTTTCTTATGAAAGAAAACAAGGATGATCCTTGGATTAAAATAAGTAAAGAAAGTCAGTGATAACATGTAAGGATCAAAGTATTCAACTATAGGAGAGATCACAAAGTGCTGGGTAATAACTAAATTTTCTGAAAAACTTATCCCATCACAAATACGTACATTCTAGTCAGCTAACTTGGAAAATATCAAATTCCGATACTGAAAATCAGATTCAGGAAATGAACTATAGCTAAGTCACTGGAGGCCAATCCAATTTGGCTCAAGACCCATATTCCCTGTGTATATTAGCTGGGACTCATCAGAGAAAGGAATTAGTTTTATGCTTCTGGTAACCCTTGGCTAAGGCTAGCTCTATGCAATGTATTCTAATTTCAGAAGCCAAATGAAAACAAAGAAAAAAAATTTACCTTAAACTTTTTATATGACCCTGATGCTAAACCTAAATACTTTCTTTAACAAGTGGCCAAGGAGCCAAAATACAGGCAGTTGTGTGTGTGTGTGTGTGTGTGTGTGTGCACTATATTTGTAAGAGCTTTTATTTTTAACCTTGATCATTTCTGAATATCTCAGTTTTGTTTTTAAGAAGAAAGCTAAATACTGATCGCTGTGTGGGTGCGTGTGCAGAAGGAGTAAAGGGGCTCCCAATGGACACAGCCTGCCCGGCGTCCTTTGATTCCTATCCTTTACACTTTTGGGAACCACACTCTATCAAATGGTATAGGCTTTCTTCTGGAGATTATTCACAGTGCGTAATGATCAACGATTTAATACCATTCTGTGCTATCGCAAGGTTCGAAATTTTAATCTTATTTTTGAGGCTGAAACAGAGAACATGGGGAGGCAGAACCACAGAAGATAATACTTCCCAACCCCTCAAAAGTTTTAACATAAAAAATTCCAAAGATCTTTCCAGGCCTAAAGTGCTACGTGTGGTTCTACATGTTTAGATGAACTAATGTGTGAAGAGCGGTTAGCCTCTTGTAAGAACTATAATTAAAGTAGGCTGTACATTATAATAACGCGGATGTAAGATATTACCAACACATGGCTCCATGGAACTATCAGATAAGGAACTAGAATATTCTGATTTGTGGCAACTTGAGTTTGGAGATTTAAAATATAAGTTATCTTAGACATTATAGTCCAGGTATATTTTCTCAGCGTTTAATTTATACAGATCTTTATCTTACACAATGGTTTCTGCTCATCTTTTAATACAAGTAAAAAAATCGATGGAACAAAATGCCTAAAACATGTCCAAAAAGGGTTTAAGAAATAACTTGATGAAAAGAATAGATTGCTTACTTAATTTAATTTAAATTTCTTGGTCACTGCCATGAGGAAACAAAGCAATTTTGCTTTTCTGAAGTGAACTGTAGTTTGGAATGTGCTATCAATCGTTAAGGTTCACTGATTCAACATTTTGTTTAATGTTTTGTAATTTTTTAAATAATCCTCTAGAAATGCTACGCTGGTTATCAGAATGTTGCCAAACTACGGTAATAACAGGTTAAACAGAGGGAATTAATGACATGACAATAATGTGTATAACTCTCCTCTGCCATGTCCACATTATGGGTAAATCATATGTGTCACTGCAGTTTTGATAGTCAGCCTCCAAGATGGCCCTCGGGGATTCCTTGCACCTGGCATTCACAGCCTGTGCAGTCCCCTCCCACCTGGTATCTGGATTTGTCTGTGTGACCAACAGCATAGGACAGAAGTGATGGCACATCCTTTCTAAGATTAGGTTATAAAAGACATGGTGGCTTCTACCTTCGTTCCTCTCTTGGTTGGGTGCCTCGCTCCAAGGAGCACCAGGTAGGTAAGCTTAGAAGTGGATTCTGCAGTGACTGTAGCCAGGTCGATCGACCTGACTACACTTTGAGGACAGGCCCTGAGCCGGAACCGCCCAACCAAGCCATCGCTGGGCTCCTGACCCTCAGAAACTCTGTGAGGTAGTGTTTGTTGTATTAAGCTGCCAAGCTTTCATGTAATTTGTTACACAGCAATAGATAGCTAATATAATAAAAAATGAGGGAAACTAAGAGATCACTAAAAAAATCACTAAAAAAAAGGCAAATTAAACTGGAGGAAAAAAATATGCTCCCTTCCATTCCCAATAATGTTATGAATGACTCCTGCTTTAACAATCTTGAAAAAGCATTCTTTGTTATAAGTGAATTTTATCTTCATAAAGAAAATTACAAACCCAATGAGAAGGCTAAAAACTTATTAGACTTTTAGTGGCAAATGAAGATCACAGCAACAGTTTTTTGGATTTTTTAAAAAAGACAAATGCTTAGTTAATGTCATTGTAAATACAGTGACAAGGAGTCAGAGTAGTAAACAGCTTTAATAGGATATTGCTGTTTTATACACTGTTTCTGGGGAGAGAATATCCCAACTTTTTAGTCCTGCACATTCTTCATTTGGGTTAACGTTATCTTTCTGATTGCATAGGCAGAACAGCTTTAAGTTTGGGATCATCCCCTTGTCAATAAATCAAAGTGTCATCCAGGAGCAGCCCTACCATGAAAAAGGAGAGTGGCCAAGAGGAAACTGAAGAGGTACAAAGGGGCTAGACCCCCTTCTTTGTAAGCCCTGGAAAGGAATTTGGATTTTATCTGAAATTCAGTGGGTCAGGAGAACCATGAGCCTATTTTTAATTTAAATGGATTACTTCACCTTTGCTGGGAGAAAAGGTTGGATGGGGGCAAGAAGAGAACTGGAGATACCAGTAACCTGCAATTACTGCCCCAGTGAGGAAGGCTGAACTTGCACCCAGAGGCTGGCTGTGGGTACGCAGATGGGTGGGCAGCTCGGAGCTCTAACTTCAAGGCAGAAACAAGGGGATATCCTGATGAAGCCGAGCAGAGAGTCTCATGCATAAGCGTCCCTCTGTTGTGAAAGCTAAATGAACAGATGGGGGTTTATCAAGGAATACTTGCCCCTTTACCTGTTTTGATGATGCAAAGGAGTGATAAAAAAATAGAATTAGCACCTTTTTTTAAAAAGGGGAGAAACAGTACATTTAAGAAAGAAAGAAGTGGTAACTCGTACTGTTTTCTTGTGGTTTTTAAATCTTTGCAGTTTTTAGGCATGGCATTGGCTCAAGTTTGGAAAAGAGAAGGAAAGAATGGATAAACAATCCTAATGAGGACTGTCATGTTTCCAACCTGCCTGTACTGGTAAGATCATTGAACATCAAAGTGAATACATCACACCCACATTAAAATCAGGAGTCAAGTGCCAATTTATGGGTAACAAAGAACTTTTTTTTTCCACATAGATTCAGAGCCTGAAAGTATAGCTTTGATTCCCTCTTTCTGTTATCTCTTCCCTTGTGAAGTCCATTGATTTCACATCGCAAATCATTAAGCTGTTGGATTGATGCACACAGTTATTTCTGAGAATGCTGTACCTTTACAACTCTGGCTTGACACACAAGAGTCTTCACGGTCTGGTCCGGCCTCTCCTTTGCAATTCTGCCAAAGGCGCCGTGTTCACCAGCTTCACCAAATTACCTGCAATACCCTCACTTGCTCTGCGTTGTGCCTTTCCAGTTGTGGCACCCTCCTCCTATAGCATCTGTTGGAACTAAAGACCCCTGTGTGTGCATCCATTTAATGACTGCTAACTTGTACTATTTTAGCAACTAAAATATAATGATGCTGTGATGTTTATGTAGGGTGTGCATGGTCTCCACTAAAGAACACGGGCATTTCTGGCAACAGTCATCTGGGTCACAGTCTAGTCTTTGAAGAGAAAAATTGAACTCATAATATCTCATAAAGGGGCAGAGCCTCTCGGTTCCCTTTCAGCCTTCCTGACCACACTGTGGGCTTTGAACACTAGAGGGATACTTGGGGTGCCCCCTTGAACTGTGGGCACTTAAGATGGCCTCTGTCGTAACAAAGCTCTTAGGGGTCCACAAGGAGGCGTCCACTTAATGAACTTGTAAGTAATGATTGGTTAGCTGTATCTTGTAAGTCACGTCATTTAGATTTGCGTCCCCACTCAGTGTTTGTTTTCCTTTTGTTATAGCTTGGGCTTTGGGAAAGCCTTCTAGCCTGTCTTCATCTTTGTTACGGTACCATAGGAAGAACGTCTTGTGTCTACTCTTTGGTCCTTCTAGAAGGAAGACAACAGATAAAGGGCATTTGCAATGGGTAAGTCTATGACAGCTTCATTAGTAGAGTTTTGTTAAACATGGATGTTAATTGTTTCCAAGAGGTACCTTGTAGACATGTCTCTAAGTATAGGGAAATGGTATGTGGCATTTTCCTAATGGCCTCAAAATTAGTATTAAGGGCATCATTTAAGTATGTTACAGTTTTAATTATATGCCTGCCAGTAAAGTGTATTTCCATTTCATTATACTGTGGGAAAAGCCTTAATGTTTTGAATAAATTAGTGCCTGCTGAACACCAATAAAAAGCGAGAGGCTCTCAGAGTGGATTTACAACGAGCCAGGGAAATTTGTCTTGTGGTCACCCAAACCTCTGTTTTGGGGCTGAGGCATTCCAGCTTTTCTGTTATAAACAGTCTGTTCCTCCACTGGTGAGAAAACCACCAAGATTTATGAGACTCTGCTTTGGGGCTGTTCAAGTGTCTCAAGATCATAACTAGCTAGAGAAGGCTTGGTATTGAGGAAGCCCTGCCCAGCCTTGTCCAGAGAAAGCCTCCAGCCTGCCAGCCCTGTGTCCTTCTGAAGCTGGAGCAGAGTGGAGGAATCACTAGGCTGTGCACTGTTTGTCACTGGGGACCATGTCTTATAGAGTCTTTGTGTCTCCAGTGCTTGGCAAATATAAATGCTTTTGACCTGAACTAATCAGGGACTGGTTTACACAGATCATGGGAGCGGGGTAGGACCCAGATTCACACAGGCATCTGAATGATGGTGAGCAGCCTGAACTTGAAATCATCTTGGTACACTTACACTATACTCAGGGCCTCAGCACAATGGAACTTTTTTTCCTTTTTAAATATTTTATGTATGTATATATGTATGTATGTATGTATGCATTTTAGAGGGGAAGGGAGGGAGAAAGAGAGGAAGAGAAACGTCAATGTGTGGTTGTCTCTCACGTGCCCCTTACTGGAAATATGACCTGGCCCACAACCCAGGCATGTGCCCTGACTGGGAATCAAACCAGCTACCGTTTGGTTCACAGGTCAGTGTTCAATCCACTCAGCCACACCAGCCATGGCACAATGGATACTTTTTAATGAAGAAATAGTCGCCCATGGCAAGTAGTTGCTACATATTTCAAGTGTCTTTTGAAATACTAAAATACCTTAATATGGTATAAGACTCCCCCATCACCCCCATACAAAAAAAGAGAAAAAGAAAAAAAAAGAAAACACCACCTGAGTGAGTTTTCTATTGTGGGGAATGAGGTTAAAAAGAGTTTATGTACAAAAAGCCCCAGGGGGTGATTAACCAATTTAAGGGTGCAGAACTTTCAAATAGCTCATCCTGACCGCCACAAAGGAGAGCCAGCAGCATGGCTGCCTTCGGACAGGTTCTCTTAAGTGTCATTCTAACTTAATCATGGTGCAAGGAAAGGCGTATTTTCTTTTGCCTCAAATTATAAACCATCTTGAAAGATATTAACTTCTCTCTCCTCCTCACCCCCTAATTATATAGTGAGTGCCCTTAAAATGTAAGCCATCAAAGTAGCTCTTAAAATGTGATTCAGAAACTGTTTACCTGAGAAAAGATACAAAACTGTCTTCTCTAAACGGCAAGGCGTGGTTTGGTGTGAACATTAGCTCCTCTGAACTGAATTATCTTCCCATAACCACCATCCCCACCATTTAGCTCTCTGCTCACTCACTGCTGTACAGGTAAGCTGCCTCAGTTTCTCTATAATACTTATGCACATCTGCATATCAATACATAAATCATACATTTAAACAGGGCACTGCCGCCTGCCCTATCTCGTTGTTTTAATAACTGTTTATATGAGCACGTCAGAGAGAAGTTCAAACAACAAGCATTCTAGAGTGACACTGGGGCCTACTCCTTGCTCTACCACTTACCAGCTGTGTGTCTGTAAGTATTTAACCTCTGTGCCTCAGTTTACCTATTTGTAAAATGAGACAATAGTACTATCTGCCTCATAGGCTTGTTGATAGGATTCTTGACACAGACCTCCTAGAACAGTTGCCTGGCATCAAGAAAGAGCTTGATAATTATTAGCGCCGTATCGTCCTCCACAGTTACCATTCTCATTTTAGCGCTGAGCAGAGATAGGGGCCCAGAGAGGCTGAACGGCTTGCCATCACTTGAGGTGACTCAGCCCTTTGTCAGGTGCCTGAACCGAAGTGTTCTGACCATGACAGGGCTCTCCCTGCTATACTGCTTTCAGGAAGTGCTCCAAGGAACAGTGTTGTGGGAAGAAGGGGCTGCAAGGTCATTATAAATTTTGCATGTTATAGAGGATTGCTTCTAAGGAGAGATAGAAGAATTCAATGAGGACAACCCAAGGATTTCTTCTTTACTCAAGCTTTACCTGGTGGAACGGTACACAGCCATATCATTCATTCAAACAAATGGTTACTGGGCACCAACTCTGTGCCGAAAATGGAAACTGACAGACATTAGGGTAGGACAGTAGAGGACAGAAACACACACAGAAGACTCTGCTCTCATGGAGCAGATATTTTCTGAATGTGGGACACCATCCATCAATACAGGCCAAAGGTATACACACATTTATATAAATGAATGATGCAAAAGTCATACAGCAAAAGTGATGCTCTTTCTTTACAGCCACACCTTAAGAAAATAAATGTGTGTTTAACCATGTGTTTGAATATTGCTGTTGGTGCTCAATAGCAAGTAGGACTTTAAAGTAAATGTATTGGAGTTTACCCATCAAAGAGCGTGTTTCTCCCACTTTCTTTGGGCGTGCTTATGATTGTCTCCACGGTGCTGCTCAGCTCACAGCATCTGATGCGTGTTTCCTTTCAGCAGCAATTATCTCCAGAGGTAGCTAACAAACACGCAAAAACTCCCATCTCCTTATTTTATAGTCACACCTCGTTTTTGCCCAACACAGTATTTCCCAGCTTGATTACCCAAGGTTGTTGGAAGTGCCTTTGAATGCTTTTGAAATTAAATCCACATATCAAAGACGAAGGTTTGTCACTTAATGGGCTTTTCTGACCAAAGTGTGCCAGTATCTACCTGGGATTCTGTAAAGAGGAGTTTAAGAAATACATTGTTGTCAGATTTTTGTGCATAGCCTCCTCAAATACCTATTTTGAAGATACCATTGTTGATTTTTATATGTCAGATCCATTGTTTGTTAGAAAACCAGTCCTAGTATCTTATGTCGTCTCTTATATGAATGTCTTCTCTTCCCTTTTGGAAATGACCTTTTTGAGGGCAGGGACTTGATTTTCCCCACATTTGAGTGCCTCCAAAGTGTCATGATTGGTAGTAACACACATCATAGTAACTGTGGGAAAGTAAGTTCAAATGTGTGTTGGAGTCTCTACCACTTGGTAACTTGCTTTAGAAGGAAAAAGATAAAACAAAGAACAGAGTCAAAGACAAACCATTTGGAACCACTAAGGTATTGGAAAGAACAGCTGATGGGAACTCCAAGTTCGATCAGTAGATATTTATTAAATATCAACATATATCATCCAGTTTATTTTTCAAATCATTTTCACAACTAGTACTTCTTTTTATCCTCACAGAAGTAATGGAATTCCTTCATCAATAAATCCATCACTTGAAATTTTTAAAGAAACAATCAAGATAAAAATGTGAACAAAACGAATAGAAAAAGTAAGAGATCAAAAAATGATTATTTAGTAGAAATTTAGAAGAAATTATCTAGTGGAGACTTGGAATTAATAGTATTGACTTGTGTTCATTGTTGACTGGGCTTTTGAGGCAAACGAGGTTGATAGTGTGATCTCAGACTTTCCAATCGACAAGATGAAGACAGAAGCATATAGCAGCTGTCAAAACACTGTCAGAAACCTGAAGTACTTCTCAATAGGCTAACTTTCCTCTGTAGTGACAAATAGATGCTGTGATGTTTTGAGGGTGACCAGGACTAGGCTCAGATCTCTTCAGAGTTGAATTATGCCTTGACAAAGTTGTACAACTAAATACAATAAAATGAAGAGGGCCTCCATATAGGCCTTGCTGAAGATCAGGTCTTGAAGTACTTTCTTGTTACAAAGGTGTAAAAAAAAAAAACACCAAAAAAACCCAAACCCCAAACAAAAACCACTGGTCAGGATAAAAGCAGTGTAACAATGGATAGGCCACCCATGAAGAAGAGTTGAAGATATTGACAACAGTGGAACTTATGCAGGAACAACTGGAAGAATAGATCAATTAAGACATCCTTTGCTCATGCTCTTTCAAGCCAACAGAGACTTCAAAGGACTGTGTTGACTCAGAAAGTAGGAAATAGCACGTAGGACAGCAGCTCCATCTTAGAAAACCACAGCTGTAACATTTGTGCTCTTTGATAATTATTTGTGGTTTGATTTAGTATTGAGAAGAGAAGAGCCGCAGACCACAGTGACTTGTTGAGTTTGACAATGACCTTGAGGTCAGGCTGCCTACAGCTATGAAGTTCCTTACTCCCACCTACTTGGTAATATCACCCTCAGAAATATTGCCCTTTTTCTGGTATTTTGCTATTCATCGTTAGGTTTTGTTTGCTGATCTGCAGTTTTATAAGAAAGAAATGTATGTGTGAAAAAGGAATATTAACTACCTGGTAATTTATGGATAGAATATGCTTAAAGCAGAATTTACCTTTATTTTCTTGCTAATATTTGAAATGAAGAGACATGAATTTATGCTGAATTATAATTATTTCACATAATGTGGATGAATGGTAGCCTATCTATGACTATTAATTGAAGTTCTGTTTTTCTAAAAGTTCTGTTTTTCTATTTTTGAAGTCTTTATTCATAGTAAGACATTTATTGGACATATCATTTCTTTTCAATGCATATGTTTTCCTCAAGCAGAGTGAATGTGATGTGACATATGTGTGTACACACACACACACACACACACACACAGTAGCAACTCTTATAAGTCTGAGTTTAAAAGGACTTTTTTATAGGAAGCCCTGCCTAGCCCCTAAATTAGATCGGATGCCTTATTCTGTGCTTCTAAATAAGCTTGGTTCCCTCAATTCTGGCATTTATATTTTAATTAATAATTCATCTGAGACTAAAGGTTCCAGAAGAAAGAAGCCTTGTTTTCTTGTTCACCTGAATGCCTACAATAGTTCCTGAAAAGTATGAATGAATGAATAAAAGGTGCTCGAAGTAAGATTATTTAAAAATTATATTGTGTCAAGTTATATTTTAACTTTTGAAAACTTAGAATAGATGCATGGGGTGTTAATGTAATTCTTCTTCATTAAATCTGATCATTTTAAACACCTCATTTCCCTGTATTTACTCCTGAACTGCATGTGATATTATACTTTGAACTTAAAATCTATGAGCCAATTTTTTAAATAACAAGATACAGCATTTAGTAGACAGTTTGGTGGACCTTTTACAACATATATATTTTCATCTAAAATGGAGGAGGGCTGGTTTGGAATTATATAAATAGTTAGCCGTAAGTATGATACATGGTCCATGTTGGAACAAGAGTGAGGATTTTGCAGTGAAAGTGCCCGTTGGAGAAGTGGAGGCAGGAGGGCCCAAACTAAAAGAGCTTCTAATGGCCAGGGCTGGAACAAGCTGAGCAGCAAATATAATTGTACTGGATTATAACTCAAAGTAAATGTTTATGAGTTCTTATTGACACGTTTAAACACGCAAATAAATAAATAAGTGGGGGAGAAGTTGATGGCTATTCCTGGCAATAGTATTGCAATTAATATGGTGAAGA
>PVJD01007484.1:0-83917 GCA_004026545.1 Mormoops blainvillei
ACCTGCCCACAAATGTGGCAGCAAATCAAGGAGGCCATAATGGCATGGATGCAGTCAGCAAAAATTCCTGCTCGGTTCTGTTAGCACGCCGTGTTTACGAGGGTCTGGAGGCTGGCTTGCTAGCACTTTCCCAGATGGTTCAGATTTACCCGTTTCCTTAGGAGCCCAAGGAAAGTAGGAACTGGTAGGTTCTGCGCATCCTTGACTCGGTCCTAACAGTGAAAGAAATGTGTGTGTGAAGGGTGATGGGCTAGGAGAGAAGCAGTGAAAAGGACATAGACAGTTTTTACTGGGGAGAACCTACTAGGCTGAGCTAAATTATGGCAACTGTTGGGCTGTTGCTGAGGGAAGTTCAAGAAACGAAGTACGAATAGACCCTTTCATAACCCATCAGGCCTTGTACACATGACCACTATCCCAAACACCAAGCTTCTGACCTTCGAGTGACCACATGCTCAGTTCTAGGTCACTTGCCTTAACTCAGTTGTTACCCCATTCCTCACCGGGATCCAGCATGCGGTCCTCAGATGCTGTACCCGCCTTGACCTCCATAGTCCAGGCCTTGACCTGGGTCCTCTCTCTTTACACCCCATTCATGTCTTCTTTAACTCCCCGAGACAAATCTTAACTGATCATAATTTATGTAATGGCTCACGGCGCTCAGAGGTTGTTCAATCCGCCTACCTCCGTACCACCCTACCTACCAAGGTTGATTTATTTCAGGGGCCAGAGTGACTTTCAGAGAAAACCCAGGCTCAGTCTTCTCCAACCCACACTGTGGAATTAACCTGCACCAGCCACTGCTCATCCACGTAAAGCTGCATGTAATCTAACTCCAGCCCATGGAACATTTTGCTGATCAAGCACTACTTCTATTGGTTTCTCTTCTAGTGCTGTTTCTCTGGGCATAGCCCTTTCCCTCTCTGCCTGTCAAAACCTTCCATGTTTTACAGACTGGATTGATGCTACGTAAGGTTCTTTGAAGCCTTACATGCTTACTTTGTCACTCCATTTACTTATCATCTCTCCCTGTCTTTTAAAATATAGATTTTATTACTATTATTTAGGTATGGTGAGGCCAACAGACAGGTTCTGTTGGCCTCACCATGAAACTCCTGTCACTGTGCTATAGTTTGTTACTTACTGATCCCAAGAGGTGGGGCACATCCCATGGTGGCACACTAGGAAGCGCCAGAGTTGGGAGGCAGGGGGAGAGCTGGAAAAAGTGGGCAAGAACCTTTATTGCGGTTTCCCAAGGAAGAGATAGGCCAGGCAGTGCAGGGAGGCTTAGGTTTGGTGAGTTGGAGTAAGTGCAGAGTGCTCTGGGTGTAGGGGCAATTCTTAGTTGTCTGGTACTTGGGGTGACTAAGGCAGGGAAATAGTGGCCCAAGTGTAAGTGCCAGATGAAGGGGGTGGTTGGGGCACAGGCTCTGGATTGGCGGGTTTAATATGAAAGGTGCACTCGCAGGTGAGCCCTGTGAGGTGCCCGCTTTCCAGGGTTAACAAAGTCCAGATGTCAAAGCACCCACAATCAGAACATGAAAGACATTAATGGCAAGCACATCCTTCCGTGTATCCTTTTCTCTTGGCAAGCACATCCTTCCGTGTATCCTTATTTTTGAACTTATCCAACTTATTTAGTAACCTCTATAATAAATGCATGCTTTCCTGTTAAAACTTTATTTTGTAATACCTAGTAGTGTTGAATGTTAATTGTAAATATTCAGAAGATATTTGTTTGCCAAAAGGCAGCACAAGAGAAAGTTTATTTGGAATGTGTCAAAGGGAGGAGAGAGTAGCAGAGATATGAGGTTGGTTATAAAGTGTTGCAGGCACATAGGGACCAATAAATAAATTTAAATAGAACATGCATACTTTGTCTGCAAGACTCAGCATTTGACCTCTACATGGATTAGTAACAGACGGACTGTACTGAATCTCTAAAAAAAAAAAACCAAAAAAACTTACAAAATGCAAAAGTGTTAGTAACTCATAAAAGAACTGAAGGATAATCTCTCTCTCTCTCCTCCCACCCCCAACTCCTATCTTTCTCTTACCTGGCATTTATTTTTGCCTCCTCATTTTTAGCACCTCCTAGAAAATCCAATATTAACTTGATTACAGTAATAGCACATGAGGCTTATCTATTACATGTGTTGCATGTAATATGCATGTTTATTGTGAGCATGAGTGTGAATTCTTACCAAGTTTATTTATTTGTTTTTCTGGTGTTTGAGGAACGGCCTGGGTTTGGTGGCAGTGCTCACACCACTGAGATGATTCCAGGGGACAAACGTGGAGTCAGAGACCCAGAAAACCAAAGATTCTGGGAAGTTTGCCAAAGCTTCACTTCAAACCAATCTTTCAAATTAGATTTGCAGATGCTTCTTTTACTCAATGGGGAATCTGGGGAATAATGGAATATGTGTACAGTACGTGTTAATCTAATGATCTATTTCCATTTAACGACTTCAAAGCATCATAAACACAAGACACTCATTAATGCTTCCAAGTGAGGCATTAAGTTGGCTGGGCAATTTTATAGCTGAGCCTTGACAACAAACTGCCTTTGGAAACTGGTTGTCTCTGCTCTGATTTGGGGCAAAACCCGAGAGGTGTCTTTAAACTTTCCTTTTTAAGCACAGGACTTCCGTGCAACTCTTCAGAATACAGGGCTAATGAGGTCAGCTGAGCCATTTTCATATACACATTTACTGGGCTGGTCCTCTTGCTTCACTGATGAGCACAGTGAATTGTATATAAATGCCTCTGCACAGATAAACTTCATGGCACATTCACCTGTTAGTGACAGAACCATCGAGGCGCTGCCCGTGGTATCTTCGGTTCTAAGCTCAGAGGCGGATTTAACGGCAGGCGCCCTGGACCCTGGCTTCTGAAGGCATGCATTTTTATTTTCCGTTTCTCTCTCTCTTTTTGAAGGGACCCAATATTTCCTTCTGTGCCCGGGGCCTCAACCGACCTTAATCCGCCTCTATCTAAGCTCCTCTCACGTGTTAGATGGACAAGCACTTCTCTTTGTCAATGTCATTTCTCCCACCTGTGCTCTTGGTGACATTTCTTTCTGCCCCCTGCCCCTGTTCCTCTGGATCCTCCATCAACTAGCACTTGTTGAGACTCACGTGTTTCCTGTACATCACAGTCGCACATCGATCCTGATAGGAGGCTATTATTTTTCATTCTTCCTGGAGCAAGACCTTAAACTCCAAACCAGAGAGTAATAATTTACTATTTAGGGGAGTGGCAAATAAAGCATGTGAGCTCAGATTTTCTGGGTCTAATTTCACTTTATCACGATATAGTATGTGGATGAAAAAGGAACTCTGTGTTAACCTACACAAGGTTATCCGATCATAATTTCCTAACTGGGCAGGTCATGATGGGGAGCCACATGCCCCAGGCACAGGACTTCTTTAGTAAAGGGCTATCTTTGCCCTAAGCAAGCCCTGTCCATTGTTCTGGTGTACACCTTTGAAATAAGCGTAAGCACTATCACGAGAGCCCATAATCTTGTTAAATATCCTATAATCCAATCCCTGCCTTGCTGTCTTGCACCTCTGTGTAACCTTCCTTACATTCTCTCCTTAATTTCAAGTGCATAAAAGAAGCTGCAAAGCTGTCATTCTCCGAAGCATTTGAAATCTTGCTTCCTGGCAGTTACCAGTTTGGCTCAAATAAACTCATAAATTTTTTTAATAGGTTTGGATGTTTCTTACATCAACAAGTAGCAGAAAGTGTTTGAGTCTTAGTAATAATGGAAAGGAAGAGGTGGAAAACAAAGAAACAAAACTTCATGGGCAGGAGATAGCTGCAAAGGTACACATCCTGCTCTTCGGAGGGCAACCGTCTGTCCTGGGCCGTACTGCACTGTGGGCTGGTCCTAATGGGGATCAGGTGCCTTTCTCATTAAGCTCTGAGACCACCTGCTACAGCCAGAGGTGGCTTTAGTGTTCGAGGGGCATTGTCAGATCCCTGGTTCTGTCCTCTCTTTCACTTTCCTTGTGATGAAAACATATCTTTTTCTTACCCTCCCACCCAAGGGAACAAAACATGTACTTCTAATCACCTGTGTTGAGTTCCATTCTCTCTATTCAAGGCTTTAGGGAGATGGATTGTTTCTGTAAACAACAAAATAGGAAATCAAAACAGAGGTGCCATCCACGGAGAGGAAACTTTGCAGAGACTGTGCAGGGCAGACTCAAGGCCAGGCTGCATTGTAGTGACAGCCGGCAGGCACAGCATCCCCAGGCAGCACACGCTGCTGGTGGGGAAGCTGTGAAGGGCCGAGGCCAGGCAAAACAATAAATGATTCAAAAGGCAAATTACAACCCCTACCCCCCACAAAGACATTTTGTGAAAACCCAATGACTGACTCTTAATTACTAAAGTTTCTTATAAATTCATAAAAAAGGAGAATTTTATAGAAAATTTGGCAAAAGGTATTAACAAGGATTTTATATACACAAGAGAAGTATAATTGGTTAAATCAGTGGTAAATTTATGGTAAAACTCACTCACAATGGAAAAAGTGTGCATCTACTCGGTATAATTTAGAAACATAGGACCATTGGCTCTCTAAGGGAGAGAACAGGTTTACCCACCCTCTTAAAAAAGGAGTCAGCACTAGGTATGCTAGGTTGAGAGAGTTTCATAATGACCCCTGGGGGCAGCCGGTGACATTTTCTTCATTTTATCACTTCAGGTACTTCAAGGGATAAATGGTTTATCCAAGACAAAAACAAACAAACAAACAAACAAAAAACCCCACGGTGCCCTCAGATATGGGTGAGACATCCCCACCCATGTCTCCTCTGCTGCATCGCCACAGTGGACCCCAGCTGCCAGGCACCTGTCTCTCTTGGCCCCAGGTCGTGCTCTGCTCCTTGGGCTGCTCGTTCAGTGCACATGGGGGTGGAAATGCTGAGTGAACACCTGCCCCTAACCAATGACCGGCCCCTCTTGCTGGGTAAACGGCCCAGCTCCCAACCTTCTCTGGGGGTACACTAGGAGTCTGTGCTCTGCTCTTGTACCCAGAATTCCCAGCAGAATTAAGAATTATTTGACGAATAATTCATTTATTTTTTCTTAAATATTATTATTATTGTTCCTTTACTTAAGAATTATTACTTTTTAGGAAAGTACCTGAACAGGTTTTCAAAGGAAGTTCAGTAGGAGAGAAGATTTACCAGGATCATTTAAACTTTAATTTACCCACAAGCAGATCAAAGTTATGGAATGGAGACATTTTTCTTTGGAAGCAGAAATCTTGTGTGTGCGTGTGTGCGTGTGTGTGTGTGTGTAAGAGGCTAAATCGTCAGGGAAATCTCTCTGAGGTACAAAGAACTGGGCAACACCCCATGTGAGAAGTCCGCAAGA
The DNA here is from genome assembly GCA_004026545.1 of Mormoops blainvillei. Classification (NCBI taxonomy): domain Eukaryota; kingdom Metazoa; phylum Chordata; class Mammalia; order Chiroptera; family Mormoopidae; genus Mormoops; species Mormoops blainvillei. The sequence goes on from PVJD01007484.1 coordinate 5,395, forward strand.
GGCTGGGCTGCCTGATCTGCGGAGATCGGGGCTGTGTGCACTCACTCTAGGAAAATGGGTTCTTAGTTCATGTTGGCACATGGCTACTTGACAGTCAGGTCCAAGTTCTCTGCCCCCTTCGAGAATTAAATTCCAGCATCATTTTTTGGCAAGTTTTTAATGTAGAAAAGCGTGTAAAACACCAACAATACAAAGTAATAAATGTAAAATTTGGCTCAAAAGTAATACATCCATTAAGAATTCTTGATGTACATAAATAGATTTTATGGAGAATTTTTTGGAAAAGGAAGCAAAATGAAAAAAGGGAAAGTGAGTTTACACATGTATCCACACTTTAAGCCCAGGATTAAGGGAGGCTAGAGTTGAAGGCCTATTTGCATTTCAAGATTTTCCTGTAGATTATAGCCACCAAAGGGATCGTTTGCTAGAAATTTTTGTTGGAAATAATAGAAAATATATGCTTGCTGCCTAGAGAATTTCTTTCAACATACACAGACCCTGTATGAAGCCTGCATGTTCCAAGTGCCCAGAGGACCACCAGCATGTTCTTGCTCATGGAATCACTGTGAGGTTCTCCATGTGGGGACATGGATGTAAGATCTTGGATGGCATGGGTGCCAAGTGCCATCACATGCAGCACTGGGGCACTGAGAGGTCCAGCTACGGGACTCTGTAGTCTGCTGTGTGTGCTTTCCATGCCAGCAACCAGTCAGCCTTGCCTAAGCCCTGGAACAGGGCTCTCCCTGCCCCAAATATGTGATGCTTTCAACACAAACTTAGTGCTGGTCACCCAGCCATCTGCGATAGGCACAGAATTTACTAGGCCCATCTAAAACATGGACCATCAATGTAACAGTGCAAATATTTCTTTCCTTTATCTGGGGTGCTTGTGGATCCGTGGATTTACCATGTCTGTTCTGTGGGGTGTCTCTGGCCAGAGTAACCCATCTAGAATGCCTCTACATCGTCAGCTGGCGTCGGATGTCTGAGGGTGCCATTTTTTTTTTTTTTGTCTTGGATAAGCCATTTAACCCTTGAGGTATCTGAAGTGATAAAACGAAGACATTGGACCTTTCATTTGTTGTATCAAATAACTTTTGAGGCCCATTGTTTTTCTCTTAACCTTTCAAAATTTTATTATTGCTGTAATCTGATTCATACTGGGTATCTAGTTGTTCATTTACGTTGCTGTGCAATATCCCATTACATGGTTATCACTTATGCACTGATATATCTGTCCTAAAACCATAGTAGGGAATAAAGTCTGGATTTTGAGGAATTATCAATCCGACATCTGAACTTCCAAACCCCTGTGTCTGTTTCACAATACATATAGGTCTGGCAGGAATCACCAAAGGAACTTTTCTTTAGAAAAATATTTTATTCTTTATTTAGTCAGTTTATAATTTTAATTGGAATTGACTCCTCCAATCATTTAAGACTTTAAGGACTTATTAGTTTTATTCAGGGAAAAATTGGTTTCACTATCAACAGCATTTAGAAAAATATTTCCATTTCTTCTTTAGCCTCCTCTGAGTGACTGACATACTGCTGAAGGAAGAAGGTGGTTATGAAAGTCAAGTTCATGAGCTAAAGTGATGTGTTTTGTCAGAGAGAACAGTGCGGGGCACATAAGACTTTGGTTTGAGTTAGAAATTTTGAATGACTAGCTATAGAAACTTACATGAATCATACAATTGCTTTGAACTAATAACCTAATCTGTAGCTGAGAACAATTTTTTCCTTGCTCATTTTACACTGTTGACATTGAAAATTCCATGAGATAATATAGGTCACACTGCATAACACCACAAAGCATTACGTAATTTAACATGATGCTATTTATAATTGCAATGTTCTCTAGATCTGGTATGAATTTTTGCAACCATATAGATGCATATCAATATAGATGAGATCTTATCACTGATGAAAAAGAAAGATGGCAGGAAAATTAGGGTAGGAGAGGGCAGAAGACAGAGCCAGAGGGGCAGGAAAAAGGCCCAACCCACAATGTTGGCTTCTCACCACTAGCTATCTTCAGTCCAGGGCTCAATTGTTCTTTTAGAAAGCAGTTAATTATGATATCTTTTAGCACCAAAAGATGAATCACAGCAGAAAGGGTCATGCTGGTTCTGGGGGCAGCTCCCAGACCAGAGTACCAGGGGCCATAAGTAGGAAGTCAGCAGGTGTCGGTTAATACTACTTACAATAAAAGACACATGTGAATACTAAAACTCCCTACATAAAATTCCATCTCTAGGGAGAAAGCTGGCAAGAAGCTAGGCATATAAAAATCATATTAACAAATGCATAAATTGGCTTTGAAACAACACTAATGAAAAGAAAAGTGGTTCGAAGCCACTAAATTTGGTTTGAAGCCACAATAAACTGGCGTGGATATGCTTATAGGAAATTTTGCATAAAGCTTGCAGCGTCTTGATGCTGTCTTGCCTAAAATTACATTTTAGCTTAACCAAGTTTCAAGGATATAGTGTGAGGTCCCACCTGGACTGAATAGGCAGTAGGTTTGACTGTGTCTATGATGGTGTTGAGGACAGTGACTCTGAGGTCACCTTGCCTACGTTCTACTCTCAGGTCCCTCACAAACTATGTGAACGAGGGCATGTCACTCACCTTCCCTAAGCCTCAATTTCCTCATCTGTTAAAGGAGGGTGGGATAATAATTCTACTTATTTCTGGGTTCTCAAGGAAAAAAAATGATCTCTAAAATACAAAACCTTGAATGCACACCCGTCACAGTGCTGAAAGTTGAAAGCACGGATGGCAAAGAAGAGCGCTTTAGGGTCACCAGCATGGGCCTGCTGGCCACACAGATGGTCACCCCATTCGCCAAACAACGTAGCAGTGTGTGGAGTCTGCCACCTTCTGGGGGAGACCTGAGAAGGTGACCTTGCAGTCTTGACGTTTTGATTCTGGTGTGTTTCCTCATGAGCAGGTCAAGAAGCCTATTGCCAGAGCAGAGTTCCTAACAGATGGCTGGGTGGGTTTGAGATATTCAGACTTGGAATGGCAGCTGTCATTTGGAAAAAAGTTTTAGTTGCCTTTCAAAGTGCCCTTGCATGAAGCCCCAGTGGTGGAAGGGAAGACTTCACTGTGTGCTAAGGTGTGGTGTTCTCAGGGACAGTTCAGGAGTCAGAAAAATAGGAAGTATGGAGTCCTGGCTTCATGTGGCCCAGAAACATAAACTTGTGCTGCATGGTAAAGGTCACCACTTGGGCCGCTTGAATAATCTCAGATCACAAAAGAGCAGATATGGCTGAATCAGCAAATTATCTCATAGTGGTTCTTCTCCTTTCTTCCTGAGTAATATGACCCCCATTATTTTAATCTTGTTTGGCCATACGGTTACCTGGAACAAAGACTACATGTCCCAGTTTTCACAGACACTTGGCAAGGTCAGGAGAGCAGTTCTTGCTATAGAATGTGAGCAGAAGTGTCATGTCCTTCTCTGAGGTGAAGTCTCCTTTCTGCCTCCTTCCTGCTGGCTGGAAAGTGGATGCAATGGCTGGAGCTCCAGTGGTAGTCTTGGACACTGAGGTGGCATTGTGTGCTGTGTCCCAGAATGGCTGCAGTCAGATGGCAGGCGCCTCTAAACCCTGTGAAGCCAATCCCACGCCCTCTACTACCTGGTCTCTTCACTGATGGGGGTGGAGGGAGGAATACATATCACTCTTTTCAGCCAAATGTACTTCTTCCAGGGACAGAGATATAACCCATTCTTCTATAGATCACTTCCAGGTTAGGAGGCTATTCACTTCCAGAATGACTCATAGTTATCTGTAAGAAAGAGATAAGAATGAGGGGAGAGCAGATATTTCAGGAAACAAAGGTAACAATAGTAGCCTGAAATGATATAACCAGGAATTCATAGCCATCATTTGAACCCAAGCTAATGTTTGAAGTAACAGCACATAAGTTTTTCTTTATTTCTGTTCATGTTTGTATGTAAATCCCTCCCAATTCATTAACTGTGGTGTCTCTTGCTGTTTGTGGCCATAGTCAGATAGCCAGTTTGCATGATTGTTACTTTGTGTGGCATTGGTGTACATATATCACCATCACTCTTCCTTGAGCAAAGGGTAAGAGTGTGTGAGCTCAGCTTGCATAGTTAAGTGTCCAATTCCATCTGCACATGATTATTTTCCATTCAGTGTCTCCACCGAGCGAGTGGGCGTGCAGGAGAGGCACCAAGGATATAAGACACTTCATACATGGCCAAGCTAATCGCCACTCCCTTTTACTTGACGAGTAGCAATAGATAGTGTGAAACAGTTTTTAGCAGAACCACTGCTGCCTTCTTCTGCTGGAGAACATGGTGACACCAGGGAAGTCTGTTTTACCCAGAACTCCCCATGTTGGTTAATAGTTCACTCTTCACATAACTTATTCCTGACCCCAGTGGTATTTCAAGTGTTCCAGTGACCGCCCTCGTCACTGAGTAACTGGGGGTAAACACAAAACACACTGCCACAGCCCCTTTGAATGTTTCTTTTTTAGGTCTCTGTGCCATACATCATGTTGAGAATCAATTTCCCTTCAGTGAAAAGATTAATGTGTTATGCGGAGTGGACTCTTTAACCTCAAGGAGGGCGGTGAAGCACCAGGAGATTAGGTGAGGCTTTGGGACAATCCTGCTCATCCTGGTCCCAAAAGTGGCAGAACTGAGGCTATGGGGTCCTGTCTGAGCAGGTGCGGGGCTCCCCACAGGAACCTACACCACCACACACACAGTGTAGGGAGACAGAGGAAATGCTTCCCATGTCCTCTGGGGGCGCTGCTGACTCTGGCTTACGAACATAATTTTCTGAAGTATCTAGCTGTTCCAAGGTAAAAATGCTAAGGCATCTCGTTCAAAGCCAACCCTTAAAGATGTACTGAAAGTACTTGAAAGCACTGCTTGTCCTGTTTAGTGGTGGTGCCCACCTTTTTGCTGGTCACGTGGGCAGAAATGCCTGTTCCCAGGCCCCAGGACCCTCGCTTGCGCTCCAGCGTCTCTGTCTTGTCCGCAAACTCTAAAATCAGCAACCTCAAGGTCTTTGGACACCAGGGGCTTCCCTGCCTGAGATTTGGCTTCAGTCAGGCTCCTGGATTTTCATTGCATATATTTATCCATATTTGGGGAAACATATTCCAGCCAATGAGATGCTACAAAGCCAACTCATTGGTGGCAATGCCAAGGGCCAGGCTGGTCTTCCTGGCAAGACCCTGTGGTGACAAGGTCTGAGTGGGAGGTGTGGCAGGGACAGCAGCAATGAAAATTTCAAGTTCTCTTTTTCTTGCAAAGGTCTCCCATGTGACTTCTGTGTTCTCTGCTCCCAGTGGGGTCGCTCCAGGCAGGTAAAGAACAACCCCGTAAACAGTAGATGCTCACAGCTGGCCACATGGTCCCTATGAATGCCAGGGAGTAACATTATCCATTTTGGTTACAAATTTCCGGGGGATAGTTGACAGTCCTAGGATACCTACTATGTGTCAGAAACTCTATTTATTAGACTTTTTAATCAGCATCATCAGTCTTCTGGGTAGATGTCGTGGGTGAGGGTCCCTGCTTCACAGGTGGGGAAACACTGAGACCAAGAGGCATGAAGGACCAGCTGTGGTGCAGGTAGAGATTTGACCTGGTTATACTGACCTCAACATCTGTGCTGTAAACAACACCCCCTGCCTGGGGCTCCCTGGCCACCCCTGCAAGTTCTCAGGGCTCTGTGACTCCACTCATTTTTCTGGCCTTGGATGTAGAAGCCACTGCCACTGGTGATACTCCCAGGCCACTGTGCATCAAGAAATAACTGTCTTGAAAACAGTGATCTGGTCAGGATTCACAAATCTAACGTGTTTATGGTGATTATTCATCCCTTCAATTCTGCTAGACTTTCTGAGGCTAGAAATAACTTTCTGAGAAGGAGTGTCCTAAACCACTCAAGGGAAATGATCACACATATGTTTTTCCGATGTTAAGGAGGCCCCTAACAATGAACTGTTATGCTAAACACAGGCTTTGAGCTTTCCCCCTCTAATCGAGGAATGAGGAAATACAAGGGAATCACCCCATTACAGCCTGGGTTCCTTTCGGTGCAGTAAGAAATGAAATTTAGTGTGTCAATCTGAACGTCAATGGTCAACACATGTTTGTTTCATGTTTGTACATTTTCTTTGGAAAAACACCCTATTTTGCATGTGCCATTTTGGTCGCAGCTCACCTCTGTCTTGGGGGCAATGTGACCAGCGTGGGCCTGTGATTTTAGCTACTGCAACTAAAGTCACAGAGTTGCACGATAACAAATGCTGATTTAGTCCCTGGCTGACTTTGCAGTTAGCTTTTGGGTGCTCTCAGTGACCTAGCTTTATCAGGTTCATATTTCCTTGTGTATCCTATACCCATTTAAGTTTATCTATGCAGATAACAAACAAAAACAAAAACATTTTGGTGTTTTTTAATCAACGTGATTAGCAGCCAAGTTTTCTCTACACAAGGAAGTCTTCCAGCATCACTCCTCCTAATGCCTTTTCCTGGGAATACTAACAAGTGTTTCTTAATGGAGGGAATCTGTGATCAAGTAAGATTCAGAAATGCAAGGTGGATGTTAGCTGGCGGGGTTTCTTTGTGGCAGAACCACCACACCTTTAACATCACCAGGGGTCCTCTGATCCAGTGGAAGGGAATCTAGCCTCCTTCAACACAGAGAAGAGCTTTGCTGAGGGCCATTGCAAAGGACTAGTCGTCATTAAGATACCATTTTGGAAATGATATGCTAGATTTAAGATTGTAAAGGCAAATTGCTATGGCTTTTGCTTTCAATATTTCATGTACTCCAGTTAGGGATCTAAGGTAAAAGTGAAAATGAAGTATATGAACACATTACGTGTCCGCATCTGGAAAGTTCCAAATGTGTAGTGAAAGTGTTAATTAGTCAAGTACCTGGCACCCTCATAGCACACCTTTCAACAAGTCCTTTCAGATCTGCTCTTTGGGTCAGGGTGTTTTTTGCCCTGCCCCTCAACTTAAAGTCCCACACACATGTCAACTAGAAGGGATTTCTGCAAGCAGGCTGTCAAACCTGGTAACTTATCGTGGTAATTATACGAACAGTGATGCATATGTATATATATATTTGGGATGCACAGTTGCCCGGTAGTGGTACGACATAGTTTGTACCTTATGAAAAGAAAATAATAAACAGCTGAACATTGAGATTTAAAATTAGTTTTGGCTTGCGATTTAATTCTTCTCCTAGATTTCCCAAAGCAAAAATTACAAGTGCATGTGAACATGATTTGATTTCTTATATTACCTCTTTAAACCAAGTTCCCTTTTAGCATGTCCCCATTTTGCACTGCCTTTGCAATAAATGGAATCAGATAGAATCTTTAGCAATGGCACACAGCAAGAGGGAGAAAGGAAGAAGGAGGGGAGGACGCTGAGGGGCCAGTCACAGGGCTGTGGTCATCTGGGCAGGACATGCCAGGGTGCAGTCAGAATATTGCACTAACCAAAGCTCTTTCGCTCACTTGTTCTGGATAAAAGGCACAGGGCGACAAATAATTCCTAGAGCTTCATGACCTCCACTGGGGAGAATTTGGTCAAATATTAAGGGACACTCAGAAGAAAAACAGCCTGTTCCCACACGTTGGTGGAAGAGTCCTAAAGAGCAGGACGGGGCAGTGAGGGGACCAGGGTGAGGAGAGCGAGAGAAAACAGGAGCCCATGAAGAGGACACATGATTAAACTTGATGGTTTAAAATGATGCTGGCAACTCTGATGTGAAATACTGTACTTTTCCAAGGCTCCCCCCTTACAGTGCAATAAAGTAATATGACTGCAGGCCCAGGCATATCATTCAGAGATCTACATATCTTCCCAGAGATCTCACGGCTGAGAGGCGGCTTTTGTTTAATAATACCTCCTGGTTTCTTGTTTCGCCCTGGCTGCATTGTTTCCCCAGGGCACTTGTATGCAAGTGAAGGGTTTGTGGTTTTGTCCAATAGCAAATCCTTGAAACAGCAGACATCAAGTATTGGAGTCCTGGGCAGGTAAATAGCCAATTGTCTCACCTTTCCCTGTGTTTCTTCTCATAAATCTAAACTGTATGCTAAAATTAAAATAGCAACAGTGAAATCAGGCCAAGTGGCAATCTAGAAGCAAAATTACTGCATGGCTGGAGAAGATAAGGAGGGAAATGAGACAAGAATGTCCACTTAGTCCGACGGTGCATGGAAAGAGGAGAAATTGGGAAAAGAAAGGGAAATTATTCACTGCACACATACACACTTAGGGTTGGGACACGAGAACACGTGGAGGTCACGCAGTTACAATGAAAAGCTGACTGTTAAGTTCTGAGATACTGGGAGACAAATGCCTTCCAAGGAAAAGTGAAAAAAAAAATCCCTTTGGGTTTATACAATCCTAGCCAGCGAAGTTTGTGCTCTCAAAAAAATGTGTCTGAAAACAGGACTATAATGCGAGCCATTGTGCAGCCAGCCCCGGGCTTTCACAGATAGACTCAGGGGAGGCTGAGATCCGTCTGCAGCTGAAGGGGGTTTCCTTGCCTCTGGTGGAATTCCTTTCTCTCTGAAATGCCACTATTCTCAAGGACACTTTTCTCTCTCCCTGGCCTATTGTTGGAGTAAGCCTTTCCTGTAGGCCCTTTGGCTACATCGAGCCCTGCAGAGAACAGTCAACAATAAACAAATGGTTATACTCGCAAGTAACATACTCGCAAGCAACATGAAATAGACAAGATAGCTGTCGGACAGGCTGATGTGCTTCACATTCTCTCCCCCAGCCCTGAAGATTGCTTGGAAGCTTTCCTCTGCATTCTGAAAACACCAGGAGCTGCTCCTTAAATAGCTCAGTGGCCTTCTCCACTTTCAAGTCCACTTCAGCCTGACTTTCTGATTTTGCTCCCACAGGACATCAGCTGTCATCTCTACCCAGCACTTAAACTTTTATCTCTATTCCACAAGATTATTGTGTATTCTCCCAGCTAGTATTCTGGCTGTGTCTATCTGATACCCATGATATACCCAACTCACAGAATTACTCTCTCAAACCTCCTCTTCACACCTTCTCTGCTACTGAGCAGAAACTCCCCTTTGGTTTGGGGTCCTAGGACTGACTGTTTCTGAGGGACGGATCTGGGAAGATCGACTCTGGGAAGGGGCTTCAGAGATGTCATCTCCTCTCTGCACCAGTTGCAAAAACAATGAATGACATGCTGGCCAGAGAAAAAAAATCCATCTTGGAGAGAAAGAGCAGGGTCTACAGAGACTTTACACTCAAGTTGAAATATGGAATCTAGAAAATTAAATCAAATCTCCATTTTCTTAGACTTTTAAAAAAGGATAGATGTCATTAGCCTTTTGAAATTCTTTCTTATAACTCCAGTTAAATAGGCTGAAAATATATTCAGTTAATGTGCTTGTCCACATTCTATGTTATTTGTTTGATTTGTTGAATCATCACATACACAACTTTTAATACTAGTGTAGTGCAACTCCTGGACCTCCACCTGTATCAGGCATTGAGATTTCCCTGTAACTGACTTAGATACGGCCAATGGTACCCTGTGTGTGCATGTGTGTGGGTATGTATGTTTTTGTGTGTATGTGTGTGTGTGTGTGTGTGTACCTGAGAGAGGGAGAGAGAGGGAAAGGGGGAGAGAAAGAGGAGTAGGAAAAGGAGAAGGAAAAGGAGAAGGAGGAGAGGAGAAGAGAGAACTGCTTCGTGGCATTTGGTGGGGCTGGCTGGCTGGGTTCCCATATGAAAACTTTTGTCCATGTCCAATACAGCGCAAGAAAAATCGCAGGGAGGTCTAGGATAAAATGACTGAGTTTTGAGAGATTAAAAAAAAGTTCAAAATGAAAAAAGATCTTCAGCGAAGGTCAGCACATTTGAAGAAATAGGTAGGTGAGTGATAAATTTTATATAATATTTACTCAGCATAGATTATTTACTCTTTTGGATTTTTAATTAATAGACTATTTTCAGAGCAGTTTGAAGTTTATAGAAAAATTACACAAGAAGTACAGAGAGTTCCCCTATAACCCTTTTACTCCCACAGAGTTTCCCCTATTATAATTAGCAGCTTCGATGTGTGTGGTATATTTCTTACAACTGATGAAACAATGTTGATGATTTAGTTTTAATGAAGCTGCTGACCCTTAGTCTATCCTGGTCACCAAAGAGTTTACTGCAGAGAATCTGACTTGGGGACTGTAGCTGGGTCCACCTGCCTTTCCTTTGTTTATATAAAGATGGTCTACCTTGTTCGTTGACTTTCCTTAAACTGCATCCTTATTCTAAATCAAAACTCATTAGGTTTGTCTGCAGGCATAATGTATAACCCCCCAAACTCTGTGCATGTCAGAAGATCTTCCCATGGCCCACTTCCAGGACAGAAGCTGCAGGGGAGGGAGAGCCAGGGCTCCCTTTTGTGTCACCCCCACTTCCCCAGCAAGGGGCGTTTTGTTAAACCAGGAGCCTTGCACTGTGGAGTCAGCTGTTTGTTAGTGGGAAAGAGTATAAATTATTTCATGAATGCATTTAAGGGCTTTTTTTTTTTCTTCAAAATATGCATAGCTTGAAACGTGGCCAACTCAACTCAACGGAATTGCTGACTGCTGAAAATCTATGTCTGGTACTCACAATTTGTTTTAGTAAACTCAGTTTTTCCAACTGAAGATACATGTTTATTTTTCTGAGCACCCCCGAATCACAAATAGGAATAGATGGGAAACATCAGAATGGAGAGCATTTTCCACGTTTGCTTATGCCTTTTTACTTTTCATGGGTTCTGTTTAGCAGTATATAGAGAAGCTATAATAAAACGTTCTCAGTTGCTTCTTAAGATGGGTGGAAAAAAGAATTTTCTTTCCAGGGTCAGAATGAGAAGTGAGAGACCTGGGTCTCTTGGGGGTGAGTGGGAGAATGTCTGGTCCTAATTTTGCCTTCTCCTCCGGGTGACCTTGACTAGGCTTGATCTGTCCAGGCTGCCATTCACGTTAATTCCGATGTTAGAAAGTTCACATTTAAATCATCTGTAAGGGCTTTTCCAGCTCTAAAAATAACAATTTTATGCGCAGTGCGCAGCCTGAACCCATTGTACTGTGGTTTGCAGCTCACTCTCTCCTTCATTAAATCTCCTCTAATACGCAGCCTGGCAAAGTGTTATTCATTTGCAAGTCCTTTCTGCCACATCCAGAAACTACTTTACTACTTTCCCATGGGCCCATCTCAGTGTGGCCTTAGGGTCCCCTGCCTTTTTCCAAGCTTCCCTGTGTCCCTAGGCACCTCTGAGCTGTGGACTGCCCCTGCATGCCTTCGACAGGAATTTATTGAATACCTATTGGCTCCATGCTCTGTGTTAGGGGTGATTATTCCACATTTTTATGAGGTCAGAAAGTGGACCAATTTCTCTTTACTTAAATATTTTTATTGTCATAGTTCAAGGTAAGAAAATGTGGTCATTAATAATGTTTGCCTCAGGCTGTCACTCAAAAAAATCTTAAGTTAAAATTTAAGAAATTGACTCCTTATATACCATATCATCTCACCTATAAGAGGAACCTAATGAACAAAACAAATGAGCAAAATAGAACCAGAGGCAGGGAAACAAGGGACAGACTGACAGAGACCAGAGGGGTGGGGGAGGGGGACAAAGGGGAAAAGAAGGGTACGGGACTAATCAAGGAACAGGTATAAATGACCCGTGGACATGGACAGCAGGGTGAACACTGACTGTGTGAGTGGAGGGGGCGGGAGTTGGGCCAGGGGAGAGCAACAGGAGAAACCTGGGACAACTGTAATAGAACAACAACAATTAAAAGAAAGAAAGAAAGTGAATCCTGCTCTTGCAATAAATAAATAAATAAATAAATAAATAAATAAATAAATAAATAAATAAAAAGCCATGTATTTCTGATATCTTACTCTCTGTGGGCAGACATACAATTTTTTTTTTCCTATGGGTCACATGGGCATAGCTGTCCCAAAAATTATACTGCAATGGAAACATTTAGGGCACTTCGAAATGTCTTTGTATTTTGCAATTCATACACTAGATCTAATCAATACACACACACACACACACACACACACACACACACACACACACACACTTTTTAATAGATGGCTGTGGTTAAGCCATGCAAAAAAGTTTGCTTTTCTCCTTTTCCCCTCCTCCCTTCCTCGCTTCCCTTCCTTCCCCCGCTCTTCCTTCCTCTCGTTTCCTCCCTTGCCAAACACGTGCTGTCTACTGTGCTAGCTGCTGGCACTCCTCACAAACTATATGGCCCCTGTCTTCTACGTCTTTGGACTCTCCAGAGTACCAAATTTAGGGACAAATTCGAACCATAGCAGAGCTCATTTCTTCATCAAGGCAGGTGTGATACAGGAAGAGATAAACTATAAGACCTCTTGATAAGTGAAAAAAAAAACATTACAGAGCAGTTGGAGTTTGAATTGAAGCTTTAAAAAAGAAAAATGGGAGCATATAAGAGATGGTGGCTGTCTTAATATAAGCAGCAGTCAGAGAGAAGCAGAAAAGTGGGTTTAAACCCAGTCCTTCTTTTGACTGGCAGACATTTAATAAGTAATGTAACCATTAGAAGCTTCAGTTTCCTCATTTGTAACCTGGGTTAACAGCATCTGCCTGAACTGAGTTGCTGTGGGGAGTAAACCAGATAATGCACTCAAAGACCTTGGCACAGTGCCTGGATAAGGGGAAGCCCTTACCCACACAGTTATGACTGTGTCGGGGGAGGGCTGGGAGCTCGAGCTCTTTCCTTTCACAGTCAAACCACTGACACAGGGCCGGCTGCGTTAATTCTGCAGAGGTTGTGGAGTTCATTGGAATAATGTCATGCCCCCACGTCTAAGCATTAAGTGCTCTGTTCTGATCGTGACTGCTTCTCTGGAGAGCGGCAGACTTGCTTGCCAGCAGCCATCATCACTTTGTAGAAACCAGGTGCTTCTGCTCAACATCCTGCTGAGACTAATGAAGCATTGGACCGAGGGGGCAGGGATCACTAGTCAGATGCCACCTCCTGGGGGAAGAAGCACATGCCTGGGGGCCTGACCACGAGGTGCCCAGGGCCAGTGCTCCCTGTGGGGAAGGAGTGCAGAGAATGCAATGTCAGCTCGGCTCTGTCTTGTCAAGGACTACACAGTCCCTGATCTGAATAAACCTGCTGACCGTGTGCCAGGAGATTATGGTGGCTCTGAATTTCCAGACCACTCTCCCCCTTCCGCAGGTTATCCTGATGGCAGGAAACCTACCTTAGGATCTTTATGATTAACTATCAATCAATCAATCAATGGCTTTGGCATTGGGTTTCAAAAGAAAAAGAATGAGGATTTCGATGAATGACTTAGAACAAACATAAACCAAGTGCTCTGACATGATCCGATCCGCTTATTACTACTCCACCTTGGAAGCTGGAGGATAGTGACTTGACTTTATTGGATTTCTGATCTAGTGTGAGGTTGGAGGTGTTGGTACTTGTACAGGGCCCCTTTATTCCTCATTCTGAGGGCAGATCAAGCTGCAAGAGAAGTTTGGTCTAGATAGAAAATTCCTGGGTGGATGAGGGGATGACACAACTGTATACGCTAAATCCTTGATAAATTTCCCCTGCTTGGGCAGGGGCTGCCCTTCGAGGTCTCCTTCCTGGATCCCTACCCACGTCACTCACAGCTGGCCTCAAATAGCTCTGCAGCCACTTTCTATCCTTTAGTAAAGTATTAATCTGCGGATGCATTTCTGACAAGGCAAATACTCCATCTTTCTCTTAATAATTGCTTATAATTATTGAGTTCCTGCTTGTCGGGCCACATTTGACCCCAGTCTGGAGCCTACCCACCATCCTGTGGTTGCTGTCTGAAGGAATATTGTGTATGTTTGGACTTAAAATGGGGTTAATAATTAAAATTTGAGTAAGAAATAAGCAAAACTCAAAAAGTAAAAAAAAAATATATAATGAAAATATATTTCTAGCCCCAAACCCCTTTTTATCCTTTCTCTAAAGGAGGTATAAAAGGTTTACATACGGCAGAAGCAATAACAAAACAATGTTTATTATTTAAAAAGAAGAAGAAAGCCCAGTCACCTGTACAGGGTAAAACCTTCATCTGTTTAAAGCGACATTAATAAAGGATTAGCAAGGGAAAATAAAAAGACTCATCTTTCAATTACTGTCCTTGGTCCATGTAATAAGGGAAAAGGAAAGATGAATGTTAACTAGTAATCCAGACAGGATCAGCCCCCAGCCAGGCCAGGAGGTAGTGTAGCAATTTCTATCTTAAACTTCCACGCAGAGGGAAGGGGCAACCAAGGAGAACCAGGCTGGTGGCAACAGCCCGGCATCTGGAGGGCCCCTGCTGGACGAAGGGAGGCAGTGGTCCACAATGTCTCCGTCACTCCAGGAGACCACAAAGCCACGATGTCCCACAGGCCAACAAGAAAGAGATGCAAGGTGCTTTCAGGTGTGTTTTGCTTAAGAAATGCATCTGTGCCACTTGCTTGCTTAGCCCCTTCTCACCTGGGCTTTTATTATTAAAGAGGAGATTATAAATTTATCCTGACAAACGAACGAAAGTCACCAATTTCACTAAAAACTCACAAGTAAGTTCAGAACAGTGGTCTGGGCTTTTCAACGATTAAATGGGATGCATTTCATTGCTTTGAGTAACCAGAGGTAACCAAAGGGGTATAATGAAGCCATGTTTGCTGCTTTCAGTCTGTAGGTCTCTGGAGAGACAGCCCACTAAGTCTGAGGCATGGGATCACCATACCCTTGCCTGTTCATTAGGTATTTTCTTACAATGACACTTTCAGTTGAATATGGGCTCTTTAGGTACTCTCAGCAAAATCAAGTGCTAATACAAGCTACCTGATTGTCAATCACTGCATATTCTCATGGTCTTTCTGCCTGCCTTAATTCAGTTCAATAAGCTTTTGTTATGTGATTGTATACTAAAAGGTTAGGCTGAATTCTATACGACATAAATTAAAACATTTTAATTGAGGATACCCTTTATCTCAATCTCTGTGCTAATATAGGGTCTCATATAGCTTACTTCATAGCGGTGCTGCTATATTTCAGATAAATTATTGCGACTTGAGGCAATGTACTGTTCATGCCATTTTTAAGAATGCAGATGAAGAGGGCATTACATTTAATGCAGGGATGAGAGTGGTCCAGTGGAGGAAGGATCTCGGAGGAGCATTTGAAGACTTGAGAAGAGGATCATGATATATTACTTTCTGGGATTCTAACAGAATGTGTGAAGGTAAACAAACATTGGACCGTTCTAAGGTTATTTGGGGTTAAATTTTGATCTAGAGATTAAATAACAAGATAGAAGAACAGTAGAAATATTTCTGCTAATATTGTTGCAGATCTTCCATGAGAGTCTGGAGTTATAGGCTGAATTGTGATCTCCCACCAAATTCACATTGAATTATTAATACTAATCCCTGGTATGTCAGAATGCAGCTGTCTTTGGAGACAGGGTCTTTAAAGAAATGATTAAGTAAAATGAGGCCATATGGTGAACTCTCTTCCAATATGACTGGTGTCATTATAAGAAGAGATTAGCACACAGATAGTGCACAGACTAAGGGACAACCATTTAAAGACACAGAAGCCTGTCATCTGCAAACCAAGGAGAGAAGCCTCAGAAGAATCCAACCCAACTGACACTTTGATCTTAGACTTCCATCCTCCAAAACTGTGAGAAAATAAATTTCTGTTTTTTAAGTTTCCCAGTCTGTGGTATTTTTATGGCAGCCCTAGCAATCTAATATATCTAGGAAATATTTGCTTTATTAGTTTGACAGTGAGTGAAGGACACTGAAAGATTTTGAATGATATTTTGGTACCCGAGGACCTGAACATAAAATAGGACACTAGAGAGACTGCAGCCCGGCAGGCAAAGACGGGCACCACAGAGGTTCTCTAGGCCAACACTTTTCAGTATGACCATTATGGGCTGTGTGTTCCTACAGGCACTCAAAAATAGTGCTAGTCTGAGCTGAGATGTTCCGTTAGTGAAAAACACACTAGATTACATTGATGTAGTGCAAAAATAAAACTTTATGTTGGAGTGTGTGGTTCTAGGAAATGAGAGATCCTGGAGAAAGAGGGTGGTGGGCACAAGCTATGCAGGAAGAGAGGTTGACCAGCTGCCAGGATGGAGCTTTCAGGTGTGATGACAGAACCCCAAGACCAAACTATCGGGGAACAGGGCCTGTGGTGTTGGAAGGGAATCATTTTTGGATTGGGAAGAATGACTAATATCACATGGATTTTTTAATATGCTGGGGAGTTTAAGTAGTTGAAGATCACATATTAACATGGTCACAGTTGTGATTTGTAAAACAGGTCTTAATAATGACCATCTCCCAGGGATCACTTATTTAGCAAGAACATGTAGATATAACATTCAACCTACTTGAGAGGACGGGAGGAATATGATAGACAGAACAGATATAATACACATTCAGTGTGAAAAACATCTCATTACTTTAAACATTTTGTTAAGTTTGGAATGAGCAGCACTGAATACAAGTAGTGGGCTTATACACTTGGGTAAGCCTGATGGGCATAGAAAAGCTGGAGGGAACATAAAACATATTTTGGAAAAAATAGGCTGTCTTCTTGGGTATTGACTAGATGATTAGTGGAAGAAATGATCAAAATATGACTTAGCACTTCAAGCCAAGTGATTTTGGGAAATGGCAATAACTGCCACAGAGGGAAGTTGGGAGAAACAGCTAATAGGATGGATTCCATGTTTTTCAACAGGTGCAGAACTGGCATTTGGGGTAGGACAACGCTTTGTGGGCCTGCGGTACATAGAGCTGGGCTTGCTGTTTCCATTGGTCAGGGTTCTTAGGGATGCCACGTAATGCTTGTATTAAGCAAAGGCAGCCTTGGTTTGGAGGAATTAGGCTTAGCACCTAACACACACTAGAATCTTTCCTTTCTTCTTCCAACTCTCTGAAGGGGTCTCTCCTCACAACCAAGTTTGCATGCTTATTAAGCCCTGTGGTCATCTGTCATTTCTTTTCGAGGACTGGTGATGTGTGCAATAAAGCTCTTCAAGTGACCACTTTCTACTTGGATGGGAAAAGGTGCCCAAAATATGTCACATATACTAAACCAACCTCCTGAATGTAAAATATACCTCCTGGCCATGAAAAAGGCATTGAGGGCTTCTGCTCAAACATGGACAGGAGGGGACTTGCCTAGGAGTGTGGAGCTCCTGGTTTTCCTCGTCTATAGACATTTTATATCTTTCCAACTCCTGTAGGAGAAATCTCTTTGTTTGACATGGACGTGGACATATTCCAGAGCCTGATTTTCCTTCCTAATGGGACTAATAAAGACCCCCTTCAAAGGTTATATTTTACAAACATCATCTGTTTTCTAAATCTACAAGTTAGATTTTTATGCTTTTCCTGTTTAGATGAGATTAAGTCCTGAAATGCATTGATCTGGTTTAATAATATTTTCAGCTACCAGGCATATCCAAGCTGCATATGTAAGCTTGGAATGAGGGGTATGAATGGTTCTCAATATTCTGGAATTTAAAAAGTTTCCTTTCAACTTGATGAACTAGATAGATACATACAGTATAAACTTGAAAACATTTCGGTAGTGAATTCAGTAGAATGTGATTCTTTTGTAATTGGATTAAGATTTAACAGTCTTTGGGGAAATCATTTAACCTCATTGAAACTGGACAGTTCCTTGGTGGGCAAGGGAGGTTCACCTACAAAGGACTTATGAGAAACTTTAGTAAAAAAACACTCTCCAAAACAATTATGTATTTCAGTGTGGTAAGGATTGTTTTTTCAGTAATCGCTCCCAGGCAGGGCTGAAAAGGAAGCAGGTCAGAGGCACGTAGAGTCTCCCCCATGCTCTTTTCATAGAGTGGGATCAGATTCAGGCACCTGACAAAGGGGCCCAGTAGAATGATAGCCTCTTTGCAAAGTGTTCTAAAACCTTTGAATCAACTCTCTTTATGTTCTCAGGCCACGAAGATTTGCAGACACAAACCAGGGTGATTGAAAAGATAGCTTTTCAGTAAAAGAAAAAGAGTGAATTTCAAAAAAAAAATAAAGCATGACACAATTATACCAAGAACGTATACTCAGGTTAGCAGTTCTCAGCTCTTCTCCACACCTGAAACCCAAATAAGTGACTTTCCATTGTTACACTTCCCATGTGAAAACCATAGGAAAATTACCTAGTTATGCCTTCGTCCGGAATGAGAAAAAAGGGTCATTAAAATGAAGGCAGTTCATTTTAAATTCAGGGTAATTTTTTAAACTAAAATTTGGAGTGGGAGCTGACAATGACCACTCAGCAGCTGAGCAATGTAGGTAGTGCTTAGCTCATGGCCAGGGCTCAATTGTCCTGTGAAACTGACTCCTTGTCCTAAAAATTAAAAGCAACTGGCTCATTATCACTTCCAAAACTCACCTAAGAACTGCTTCTGAGAATGCTATTTGCAGCCTTAAGTATGAGAGAAAAACCCTTTATTAAAGGTACTTTTTTCCCCCAATTTTTAAAAATTATATTTTTCCCAGTAC
Organism: Mormoops blainvillei; assembly: GCA_004026545.1. Taxonomy (NCBI): domain Eukaryota; kingdom Metazoa; phylum Chordata; class Mammalia; order Chiroptera; family Mormoopidae; genus Mormoops; species Mormoops blainvillei. The sequence continues at coordinate 24,015 of PVJD01007484.1, forward strand.
CTTTTACATTTAAATTACAATACCAATACATTTAAACCACCCTCCCCACCCCTGCAGTCACCACACTGTTGTCCATGTCCACGAGTCCTTTTTCCTTTTTGTTTGATCCCTTCAGCCCCTAACCTTCACCCCCATAGCTGTCACCCTGCTCTTTGTGAGCCTGTCTCTGTTTTGCTTAGTTCAGTTTGGGCACTAGCCTCCACATATGAGTGAGATCATACCATATTTGTCTTTCTAAGACTGGCTTATTTCACTTAGCATAATGTTCTTCAGGTCTATCCACGCTGTCACAAATGATAAGATCTTTTTTTACTGTCGAGTAGTATTCCATTGTGTAAATGCCCCATAGTTATTTTATCCACTCATCTACTGATGGACTCATGGGTTGCTTCCATATCTTGGCAATTGTAAATAATACTGTAATGAACACAGGGGTGCTTATATTCTTTCAAATTAGTGTTTTGGGTTCCTTTAGAAGTGCTTCTTTTAGCCGAAGCCCTTGAACAGGCCCATCAGTGCTGTCAACTTCCAATTTGTCTTGATTCACTGTCTACAACCAATCGACTGAGAATCATCTGCCCGAGCAGGTCCTCACCTTAATGTTCCTGTCTGAGGCGTGAACTGCCCATAGACCAAAATGATAAAGATAAAGACAGATGGCTCTGACTGAGGCCAAGTAGCAGCTCCAAGAATAAAACTAAGGTAAAATTTGGTTGTTGAATAACCTGAATTTTCTGTAGCATTTGGCTAAAACCACCGTGTCATCTACATGTGGCTTTCAGCTTCAAGAAGCTCATCTTCTGTCAGGGGCAAGAACCGAGTAGAGAAGCAAAGTCGGTATTGGGTCCAGGGAGGTGGTACTCAGATCTGTGAGGCAGTCAGCCCTCCAGGGCAGCTATTACCTCTGTCATCCTTCCCTGATTACTTCACATGACCAATTTTAGAGACTTAAAATGTCTCTGTGTATGAAAGCAGGATAAACATGGGAGCACTGATGTAAATGTTAATATTAGAACATTCCCATTAAAAGGTTTTCTCTAAAATATGGCTTATAATAATTTTTTTAAAAAGCAAAGAGAAGTAATTGTTTTTAATCAAAGCAGGGGATAAATAAGTGAGCAAGTTTGTTGTTAAGATCTTCTGAGACATTTTTGTTATATATGTCCTATATCATGACCCAAAGGGCAGGGACCAGCTAAGGGTGAATTGAGAGGTACCCACATATGAATCTAGACTCTGTGAAAGACAGAAAAGTCCAGTTTCAGGCAGCACATGAGATCTGAGGGGTGGGATGACCTGAAGGGCATGAAGGACTGTCTGGTCTTCTGACCAAACAGCAGAGTTGTCAGTACTGAGTCAGTTCAAACTTGAATCTTCACAGTCAGAATGGAAACTCTTACCCCGTTTTGGATGGGTGAGAACAGATAGTGTAGATAGAGGACACTGAACCCAAAAGTGAGGATCCAGTGTCACTAATTGTTGGGAGAAAACCTTCCCCTGACTTGATTTATTTAAGCTTGTCTGGTGCACCCAGCCCTGCTTTCCACTGGGGGAGACCAGCACAGCCTCATGTTTGGTGATTTCTGGGTCCATCCAGGCTCTGCCTAGCTCCTGAGCCTCAGCTCTGTCCCCTGACTGCAGTCATCTCCGATCTGATAGAGTGCCCTGCGATTCCTTCTGACTCCAATCCTAATAGATTCCTGCCCTGTTCACTCTTGGGAGATCCTGCCACCACTGCAGACAGGAGAGGGGTTCGGGCAGAGCAGACAACTATTGACTAATAACAAGCATCCCGGGATCTATTACAGTCCTAAGAAGGTCCCGGCATTTATTACTTCAAGATCACCCTCTGTCTTATTCTTGCAGGAAAACAATTGCTGCTGCTAGTTCACAGACAGAAAATCCAGGCTCGGAGTACTGGAGCTCCACTTCTAACTGTGGATTCTGTGAGGACTGAAGAACATGCGTGGAAGGTGGCAGCTGCTCTGTAATGTCAACCGTCTTCCTGCCATCTCTGCCATGCTCTGTGTCACACAGCAAGTTGGCTCCTGATGACCTCGAGGCAGAGGTGACCTGGTTCTACTGGTATAGGGCCCTGTTCATCTTCCTGGGGTTGAACAACTACCTATGTGGTAGTGAATAGCCCAGAGTCCTTGAGCAGCTCTTGTCAGTTTGATCCTATGCTTCTCAGGTAAAAGAAGTCGGTGGGTAAAGACAGACAGCAAAAGACAGAAATACCTGTCTGCTAACACACATACATATGCAGATTTATGTGTGTCCATACATAAATATACTTGTATATGCACATAAGTATGTTACACACACACACAATCATATAGACACACATCCTTCAGCCTTGTTCCTCAGCTTGACCTGCTTAGATGGATAATTGAGGACTGATTGATAGGTAAGTTTATACATAATTATCCTTTTGTACCTAGAACTGTACTATGAAACTGAAAGTTCATTTAAATTTTGGCAATATCAGTATGTGAGCTGTGCATTTTTCTATGCACTTTAAGAGGTGAAGGACTCTATGATAATTATGGTGCACCTATTTCTCTAAATTCTAAATCCAGTGGTAGCATAAAGCCCTGAATACAGAGTCACTGAATTATGTTCAGCAAGGATAGCGAAGCTACTTAAAATATACCCCAAATATTCTTATGTATCTCTCAAGTTGCTTATACTTTACATGAGCATGTAGCCAGTAACAAATCAACTACGGAGTGTCCAAGACACTGATACAATAAAATAAAATGTTGGCATCTGAAAAATAAATATATTTTTAGCCCATTCTAAAATAGGTATCAACCATGTTTCAAATTCTTAGCTAATCTTCACCAACCTTTTGAACTATCTTAAGTTAAAAATGTTTCTTTTAAAATTTAACTTCACATGCAAAAAACATCTATAGCTACAACTATATCTATCAAACTTACAGGTGTGAGTGTGTATAAGGTAGTTGTCACTTAGAATGTCCAGAAGCAATGCAAATCCAGGCTGGATTCAGAGCCAGCTCCTTTATCATAATGGCTACTTCTGGAACCCTGCTTGGCAGCTTCCCAAAGAAGGGTGAAGGGATCACGGTTGTCTCAAAAGCAGATGCATCCTGCTGTTTTGCTATCTTGGGTTACAAGAATCTCTGGGTGACAGACAAATTTAGCATGCATTTGTAAACTTGAGGTCATTGTAGGAAACAAAATGGTCTTCATTCAACTTTCCCAGTGGGCATATTTCCATTGAAGTATGGGAATTTATAATTATATTTTTTTATAGACTGGCCACTTTTCTCAAGAATGTTTGAAGTTTGAGCTGAGAACCCTGGATTATATAATTTTCCATCCCCAAAGTGGAGTTTTATAATAGCTCCTTAGACATCCACTTCCCAAGCTTCTGTTTGTGAACTCAGCTGAGGACTGAGTGAGAATACATGAAGACAATCAGAGATCACTCACTTACTAGGTTTAAAGTTCCCATGGCTTTTAAGTGAGGTGAGAAAATTAATTTCATATTCTTACTAAAAAAAAACAAACCCAACAACAAACAATCCAATCTGTACATTTACTATTAACATCAAGTGCATGACCCTTACTCTCCAACAGCCCAAAATGGAAGGTTTTATCAGGTACATTATAGTTGAATAAATGACCATTATATTAACTTATTTAATCCTTTCAACCATATTTTGTGCCTTGCAGATGGATCCATTTTGTAGATGAGGAGATTGAGGTGCAGTATGTACATATTTTGACTTACGGAAACTCACCCCACCAGGAAGCTGCCAAGCTGGGATTTGGACCCAGACAGTCAGATGTCCAGAGACCTACTCTAAGAACTTTGGCAAAATTCCTGTACTTCTTGGAGACTTGAGTGTTTGGAGGAATGTGACAGGCAGGTCTCTTACTCTCCATGGTATAGCACTTCAGTCAGATAGGCATATAGCAGACCCATAATCACACAAACATCTTCCTGTTGTGAACCCTATGGTCAACTCACTTCAAATCCCCTTTCTGGTGCTAAGTGTCATCTTTCAACTGCTCTACCCACTGAAAACTATCTCCATATGGGTTTTCATCAATTCCTTTGTACTCGGTCAGCTGGGGTAGCAGCAAGAAACAGTACAGGCCTTAGAATAAAGATCATGGCAGCAACATTTTTTGAAGAAATAAGAACACTTTTAAAAATCCAAGAAAAGTAAACTGTAGTGCATTCATTTTCTGTTGCTGCCATAGCAAATTACAACAGATTTAGTGACCTAAAACAGCACAATTTTAGTATAATATAGCTCTGTGAGCCTGATACGTTTTGCTGGACTGAAATCAAGACGTTTGATTCCTTTCTCTAGGCTCCAGAGGAGAATTAGTTTCCTTGCTTTTTCTACCTTGTAAAAATGGGTCATAATCCTACACTCATGGCTTCTTTCCTCCATCCTCAAAATCAGCAAAGTGGAGTTTTTCTGACCCTGTTTCTCTTGACACATCTCTTTCTCTGGACTTACCTCAGAAAAGTCCTCTGCTTTTAACGATTCAAGTAGTTAGATTTGCACATTGGGATATTTCAGAGTAATCCCTACTCAAAGTCCTTAACTTTAACCACATCCGCACAGTCACTTTTGGAATGTAAGGAATCATAGTTACAATTTCTTGGAATTAAGATGTGCTTATCTTTGGAGGCTATTATTTTACCTACAACATATGGGTATATATCAGAGTTGCTGTCTGCCAAGAAATTAAACTAACTTGTGACTAAAACTTCAGGTTGAAGAATTTGCTTGATAGTGGTGCAATTGACTAACTGAGATTGGGAAGCTGATAAGACGTGAAGGCTTATGAAAGAAATTTTCACTATGATTATTTTAGAATGGTGACCTCCTACCTGCTCATAGGAACTCTGGATGCATAGTGTTTCGAACAAATGTTACAAACACCAAGAAGTAGAGACATAGACATCAAAGCTTTTCACACATTTTAGTCTTCATTAATTTTTAGGGTTACTGTTTTTACTTTTGTTTTCTCCTATTTATTATGGCCAAGAACTAATATCCCATCCATATCCCTATCATATTAGCTTTTTCCTGAACCCATAAGGGAGAAAGAAACCTGGCACTGTCCATACTTCCTTCAAAGCACCCAGAATTCTGAAAGAATTGTTACAACCGGTGGTATGCTGCTAAACCCGGCTTTCCAGGCATGCATGAGCCCTCATTTATAGTGCTGTTCAATTTCTGTGGTGTAAATATTTCCACAACAGTTGACTTCTTAAAAAGATTTATTTCTTTTATTTTTAGACAGAGAAGAAGGGATAGAGAAAGAGAGGGAGAGAAACATCAATGTGTGGTTGCCTCTCATGCACTCCCTACTAGGGACCGGGCCTGCAACCCAGGCCTGTGCCCTGACTGGGGAATTGAACCAATGACCATTTGGTTCACAGGCCAAACAGTCATTCCACTGAGCTACACCAGCCAGGGCTAATTTAAGTTAATGGATGCAAAGCTTCTGAATATTTAAACAACTGACTCAGGAGATGTAGGATATGGCACCAGCATGTCACTCGGCCAACTTACCTTTCTTATTAGCCTCAGTCTTTTCCTTTTCTCTGACTTTGGCTATCTTGTTGCCTAATGTGCACAATCAAGGCAATCAGCAAATGGCATGACCTGTTTTCTAGAACATTCCATGTACTAGGTCTTTCTATTCCCCTCTAATGCCCAAAGAAGAAAGACATACATTTCTCAAAGAGATACTCAAAACTATAGAAGTAGAATTAAGCTGTATGAAAGACCAGCTTAATTTATTTGGCATTTGGTTTGAACCAGGTGCTATTTTGTTATTGTTGTTACATGTATACCTATAATCAAGCAAGTCATATGCACATGTTTAATCCCCTACTTCTACATTTCAGTTTTGAATATTGGGCTTGTCTATAACATTCATTCATATTAAATTTTTGATGTTGTTAAGCAAGAATCTACTCTGTAAGAATATATCATGTTGTTAAGCCAAAAGAGATTTATGACTCCCTACCTAATGCTCGCAAAGAAAATAAGAAGACAGGTCTAGTTCTTTTGAATTAAGAAAGCTCACTTGGATCAGGGTGGAAGTTAGTTAGGAAGCATGCACGAATCATGTTTTTCTGTCGTGGACATAAAGTAGGACAACGGAACATGATTTTGAGCGTCTAGACTAACAATAGCCCATTAGGGCTTTTTATTGAGTACATAACACAATGTCATGAAGTCAGATGGAATTTCATTTTCAGTCTGTATATTTTTATTTGATGAGATTGATCATAAACATTGCAGGTAAAACTTGAAGGGAATGCAAATACAGGGGGGTTATCCTAAGGATTCTTACCAAATTCTCTATCTTCAAGCGGCAGTTGCCATTCATGGGGCAAAGTGAGTGCCCAGTATGATAGAATAAACCTTTCTGATGAGCTGTGCTTGAATATATGTGAGGCGAAGACAGCATAGCCTGGCCCACCACAGCGACTCAGGTGAAATGCTCTCATCTCACGTTTGCCCTGCTCTTCGGTCTTCTGAACATTCCTTCTGATCTTTCAAACATATATTTTGGAAGCAATATGAATATATTCAGGATATCCATACAGTGACCATCTTCTGAACCATAAAATGAGCTGGTATTTTTTAACACAAATAAAAAGCCAACTTTTTAAAAAGAAAACTTTTCATATATCTGAGTATAAAATTTATGATTACTATGCTTCACTGGCTCCATCTTCACTCCCCACTGTATTTTATGAGGAATAAAGCAGTCTTTCCCCTCACATATGCCACTCCAGGGCTAAGAGCCCTGCTGACATAGTCCATTGCACGTGCAGGCCCTTGGATAAGGGAAACAGAAGATAGCACTGTTGCAGCAAGTGTCTGGTGTCTTCATGGATTCAGAGCACTGCTTATCTGCAGTACCAGTGGGGGTCAGCACTGGGATATTGTCTAGGCTTGCAGAGGTATAAACAAGGCACAATACTTTCCAGTCACATGCGCTCAGAAAGAAAACAAAGTCAGTAACACTTCGTGTGTTGGACAGCTTTCTTTCCTAAAAAGCATCATAAACTACTTGCTATCATGCAAAGCTCATTTTTCTTATACAGTCAGCCCTCTGTATCTACTGATTCCACATCCACAGATACAACTAAAAGCAGGTTAAAAATATTTTTAAACATGCTATGTGGTTGTTGACATGTACTATGTAGTTGATTTATATAGCATTTAAACTGTACTGAGTATTATAAGTACCTAGAGATTATTTAAAATATACAGGAGAATGTGAATAATTGTGCCATTTTATGTCAGGGATGTGAACCGCCATGGATTTTGATATTTGCAAGGCAAGGATGAGATCCTGGAACCAATTTCCTGAAGATACCAAGGAATAAGTATACAGTTATAATATTTATATCAAAAGTATTTAAACCATATTATTTCAAGTTTATCCTTAAACTACATTTTTACAAATTAAGGCAATGCATTTGAATCTCAATATTATTTTTAAGAAGATACTAACGCTAATAAATCAAAACACAACATAAAGTAATGGAACAGAAAACATTTTTATATTACATGTTCTTTAAAATTATTACAAATTAATAAAAGAAGATTGATCTAATGTCCGCTTTGTGATGCACTGATGTGTCTTGGTGCGTCAAAAGATACATGGATGAGTAAACAAATCCTTGCTCTCCATTCAATTTTAGTGTGGATGATAAGCCGGAGGTGCAAAGAAGTGTTAAAACTGAGTGTTGGATGGTCTGGAAAAAGCATGCGATTGAACTACTGAGTGAAATTTTTCATGAAACATTTGCCACGCAAGCTCCATTTGAACTACAATGACCTTAGGAACAGAAAAGAGATTCTTCATTGCTCAGGAGAATAAGGTTAAAAACTATCATGGGGCCCATCAGAAAATGGGTAAATTCTTTGGTTCTTGAAACAAATACTTTTAGTCAAAGTTGGAGAAACAAAAAAGGAAGGAGAAAAGTGTGACATAGACATCAGAGGTCAGGGTGAAGGGCAGGAGGGGTGTTATTGCCCCAGATTTCAAAAAGCTCCATTTTATAGGTTTATGACATAATCCATCAGGATTGCTTTATTAATTTTTGAACAGGGCTTAATACACACAAATAAAATTATAATTTATATTTGGCTTATATGTTTCTTTGGTTATTTCCACAAGGGCACAAATTCACTTAGGGGAGAAATAATACTAATGTTAATACAATTTATGATGACCATGGGAACATGTATAACAATTATTCTTCCCAAAACATGGCTAAGGCAGTTTTCCAAAAATTATTCTTTTCCCTCTCCACATCTATAATTTTAGAGGAAATCATTTTTTCCTCTTCTCTATGAGAAGAATTTATTTTCCAGGCTAAAACTAAATTTCAGATATTGAATTGAATGAAAAAGCATCACCTCACACTATTTTGTAATTTCAGTGCTCATTTTCTATTTACTAAACTCATTTTGTTGGTCTTAGCTAAAACATAGATTGTATGGGGGAGACTGAGGCTACAAATGCTTATTGTGACAAAATTATTTTTTATATGGTGATTAAGAATTAGGAGTTTATCCCAAAGCAAAGGTAGAAGGGGTTCTTAAGCAGGAGTCTGACATAAGTTGAGTTGCAGTTTTTGAAGATGATTGTGGGGGCAGAGATCAAGATTTGGGGAAGGTCCACCCACAGCTGAAGGCAGAGTGACTGCATTACTGGAAAATACAAAAGCTGCATGGCGGTGGAGTTGGATGAGCAGATCGTGAAATTTTCATAGGTAGAATCCAAAGGACTTATTACTGCCCCTCCACCCAAAAGGAGCTACAGTTAAGAATCACCATGCCCTTTCCTTCTATTACAGATCTTTTAAGATTTAGGATATATTCACTGAATACTACTATTTATGATTCACAAAGATTAATTTATATCTTGAGAGTAAGAAAATAAAAAGGTTGGAGTGATTTTTTCCTGACATTCCCATGAAATCATTCCTGCTTGATTAGAATGACAATCAGAGATGAAGCTGAAAATTCCCATGTTACTTAGGCTGCAGAGCAGCGTGGTTATCTCAGGTCCTTCTGCTCCCCACACCGAGCAGTGTCTGCACTCCTGCCCCATCACCAGCACCCTCCGCCATCCCCGCGGCCATCCCCCCGGTGGTGCAGAAGAAGGGCTGGTGGGCACCACACACACGAAGAAAAACCAGGTATTCACAAAATGGAAAATGTTTTTCCTCTTTCTTAGCTTATTCGTTTCTAAGTGTACATCGTGGACCCTGAGAAAGAAGATGCCTACTAAGCACAGCTCTTGGTGGCTAACTGGGCTGAAATTTTAAAAACGGAGCCTAGCGGCCATTTCACGGGGGCCTCTCGAGCAGAACACATTTCAGGGAGAAGGCTGCACTGAATGGCCTGCCTCTCTGCACTGTGCTCCTGCCATCTTATCCAGCCCTTATAAAGGAATTCTGGAATTGTATTTCAACCAGTAGGACTGGGCCTTTCCCATTCCACTTGGAGCTGTGCGACTATATCTCCATCAGCATCTTCACCCGCCAAGCAGAGTGGCTCCATTCTGACCGATCAGGACAGCGCCTTGCAGAGCAATGACAATGCAAGGATTTGGAGTCTTCAACTGCATGAGAATGAACCACTCAGAGACTGTGGGCAGGGACTTCTGTCTATATAAGTCAGCCCCCCTCTGGCTCTGAGAGCGCACCTCCTTTTCTACTGAGGACTGTGCTCTCCCAGCCTGAGCTGAAACACTGAACAGGTCTCCCTGGAGCGAGGTGAAGCACACTCATGCAGGGAAAAGTGGAGTGGGTCAGACTGAAGCAGGTGGAGGAGAGCTGTCTACCTGCAGAGGGGCCTCATTCTAGAGCCTTCTAACTCCAAGGCTGTTCCACAGCTGTGCTGCTTCATAATTGCTTTGTAACACCATCGAACCATTCCAGAGCCAAGCTGTATCACAGTTGATTTGTCTGCACTGAATAAAGTTTCTTTTTCTCATGGCACCAAAATTGGGGATTTCTTTTGGTGTTGTATTAGCACCAATGACCATGGGCTGACATCATTAAATCTATCTCTTACATAGGCCCCACTTTACTGATTTAGCCTACATGAAAATTTTCTCCCATCTCTGATTCTTCTTAAAACGATGTGAATGTAAGAATAGTTAACGATTGTCAAATAAACACTCTTTCTTTGCGTATCGTTAGTTTTGTGATATAAACTCTAATTCTTAATAACCTGTAAATGTAATTCTTTAGTAATTAATCAGGTTACTAGTGGCTGTGTGATTATATAACATGCCTCTACAAGCCAAGTTTCAGTTTTTCAGTGAACACGAAGTGTGTTTTTTATTTCTAATAACAGTGGAATGAGGAAACTAGATCTATAATTATTTTCAGATTTTAGCTGAATGAGTCAGCTAAAAACTAAAATGATAAATTTATTAAAGTAGCTAATTAAAGGAAAACATGGAAAAATAGTCTATTGTGCATGAGATTATCTTAAAGCATAATAAAGCATACATTAAAGAATTTATGAATTTAAAAAGTTAACTATTAAAATTGTATTATAGAAAATAAAATAAGATAAAGAAGAGATCTCAGGAGTCATGGTAGCTGTCCCAACTTTAAGAAAAAGAAGCAGATGAATCACAAGAAGTACAATAAAATGAGAGGGTCAATAATGTTTGGAAACATTTGCATCACCTAGTCTAGATAAAAAAATATTGTTGATAATATATAAAATTGTATTAGAGTTAGGAGAAATCACCAAAATATCATTTATAAAATGAATAACTTATAGTTTTTGATGTGATTTAAAATAGAAACATGCTGATATAAGATGAAACAAGGACAGCTGTTTATTGCAGGCGTCATAATGAATCCATGACCTCTGGAAATCGGCATGGTAACATATGGGAAGAACTCTAAAGATATCTGAAGACTTTGAACTGTTCAAAAACTCTTAAGAATTTATAAAATGGAACTATTTGCCCAGATGTGATACACCAACTCACCTCCGCAGCATTACCAATGATTAGCAAACTATTTTAAATATTCTAAATAGCTAATGTTAGAAGAAGAATCTTAAGTTGGTTAGTTTACATGTAATTGTCATACCTCATTCCATAGAATATTGTAGACTGCTTATAACAAATACTTGTTAAAATAATAAACTATGTATATAATTAAAAATAAGACACACCAAAAAACAGCATATATAATGCAACTACAAGAGTCAACGTGATTTCTGGGAATGAATTTTAACTGGGGCATAGGAGCCTACTGATATCTTAGATAAGAAGGAAAATAAAAAATATGTGAAGAATTTCACCCATGAGAGAGGAGACAACATATGACATTCTAAGTGACACAAAGAGTTTTCTTACTCCTGAATTTCAAAGAATGTGCTTATATGGAAGTTTTACATCGTATTATAAGGATTAACTATGTTACTTAAAAAAATTGTTTTTTGATGATTTGTCAGGTGCAGATGTGTGATAATACCACAGAGAGGCATGCAAAAGTGAAGAGATCTATTGTACCCACAGGTCCCAGAGACAGAAGCATGGCAGTCCATGCAGTGGGCCAAGTGGTGGGAGAACCCGGCAGGTGGGGAGTCCAGAGAAAGTGAGAACCAGTGGGCAAGTGCCTTCAGGGTGGAGCACACAACCAAAAGGGGTGTGTGAATGTCACTAGGTCACAGTCATAGGAGGACAAGGAGGGAATCTGTGGTAGGGCCCAAGCTTACCACACAAGTCTCCTGGTCACTTGAGAGGGGTGCTTACAGCCTGTTTGTGGGGCTGTTGATGCAACAGGAAAATTCAAAGTTTTCAAAATATTATAACCCACACCAGGACAACATGAGCCAGTGTAATCACTGAGGCTCTCAAAACATTTTTACAGCACATTTTTTTTGAAAAGTTAGTAACAGATCTCATAGCTTTGCCCCATGTAGCATCTATTAATTGAAACTGAAGATAGCATTCAACTTCTAGCCTGAGCGAGAGTTAAAATGGGGTAGCTCAGATAAATAGTGACTGCTTGTCTAACTAGATCTGCACTGAGCAAGGAGAGCATCTAAACGTTGCCTGAACTGCATGCTTCTTCCATGATATCTCATCAGTTTAACTTCTCCAGAGCAGACTCTTCAAGTGCATTCTCTGGTGCAGTCCTGGCAGGCTAATATTCTTTATTTCTGAATGAGAATAAACTGGTACATTTTAGAAAAGACAGTTTAATGAATGATTTCATTTACTGAGGTAATGGAGTACTTATTAAGATAGATACGATTATGAAGACTACATAAAAATATGATATAATTTGAAAAAATATCAACTTACATTTTGGTATCTACACTAATATAGCAATAATCAACTATCGTGCAGGCAGACTTCCAAGCGACCTGCCCTTGGGAAGGCAGCAGTGACAGGGAACAGAAGACCATGACCCTGGTCCTGTCATATAATACGGCACTGGAAATTGCCAGTGTGTAGAGGGATGAGATAGGTCACGAAGAGGCATTTGAGGTGGCAACTCAAAGGTGATAGATTCCCTGCAATGATGTGGTGTCATCCTGTAAAATATAGGGTAGGTGATAAGTGATGACTGTTTCGTGCAACATGTCACTGAGACATGAAATGTGTTCTATGTCAGTGTTGATCAAGTTAAAGTATCAATATGCAATCCTTTCCATGTATCAAGTTGGTAAAGGTTAAAACCATGGAAATGTGTAAGAAAGCCTAGTTTAGAGGTAGACACAACACATATGAAAGTATAGTTTTTTGGGGGGAGGGTCAGAAGGTACAAAATCAATAGAAAAAATAAATTTTACATTCTTGTACTCCAGACATTTTGGTATTGCATTATTAAAACCTAAAAACAAACCACTATCCAATAATAAAGAACCAGATAAATAAATCATGACATCTATATAGTGTGATGATACAGAGCCATTAAAATAATTTTTGGGAAAAATATGTAATTGCATGAGAAACTATTCACATTAACTTTAACACAATTATAAAATAGCATGGTACACATTTTGTAGAATAGAATAATGTCAAATATTGAAACTAATCACTGAGTAAGCCATTGTTATTTTTTCTTGTGCTTTTCTGCATTTTTCAAGGGGTTAAGAATAAACATAATGATTTCTTAAAATAATAATCAATAGATATAATACTTATAAAAATTAAAAAGAATATATAAAAATTTAAAGGGTATATAAGAAATAATAAGAAGGATAAGATGATGTTATTTATTTCTGCTATTTTTATATATGAAATTTGAACCCTTTGGTACCCTCACAAATGCATAGTATACCAATCATTTTTAAACACCATTAAGATCAGATGTGTAAACTTGTATAGTTGTATACTTGAAATTAAATTAGGTAACATTTATGTAATTTACTTTTAAGCTTCCTTTTCTCTCCACTACAAAAACAGAAACCGGATTTTAAAATTTGAAAGAAGCTTTAAAATTTTTTATTCATTTCTTTCAACAAATTAGTTTAAGAAATATTCACTAACTTGTTCCTTTAAACAATTATTCACTTACTATAGTTTGCTTGTAAATATAGCTCTTTCAGGGCTGTGTTTCATTTATGAAGAACATTAACTACAGTTAATTCAAGGTAATTGTTTATTGGGGGGCAGGGAAGTAATTGGAGGGACCACAGAAAAAATCCTGAAGTTAAGTTTCTTATTTTTATGGTTTCTGTTCTTGGATTTCCTTTATGTAAAATAGATCTTATGTTCTCTTAATTAAATTACATGTTAAATACAGGTAACTCACAACTTCACATAGCAAAAATTAAAGTCAGCTCTCAATATGAGCACTCTCATATAAGTAGAACAGCTGCCCTGCTAAAAGGACCGACCATGAGGAGACACCATGGGGAGAAACTCCCCATGTAATCACCACCCAAGGGGTGATTACAAGGAGGAGCCATGAGGGGGTGACCACAGGAGGAGAAACAGTATGGAAACCATGAAAAAGGCCTACATAGAAAGAACATGAAGAGAGGCCCAGTTGGAGAGAGAAGCCCTCGGATTACATATATAGAGAGATGAAGCATCCCAGCTGAGCCTAGCCCCTGGCTGACCCCACTAAGGCATGAGTGAGCCATTGGATATTTTAGCCCAATCAGGTCCTCAGGTTCACAGCTTCAGCTGATATCATTTATTATGTTACTCCATTAGTTTTGGGGTAAATAGCTATGCAAACAGTCTACTATGTACCCGGATGTTAACTTCTAGGGTGACTTACAGGAAGTCCTGCCCCCTTCTAATTTCCATGCCTCTGTCCACGAGTTTTCTTGTGGGAGGGGTTTGTGTAGTAGGGGCTCACTGAAAAATGTGAAAGTTAGGTGTATGCTTTAATTTTTCAAGACTTTAGTGTGCACAGTGGGTTTAATCCTTACAACTTCAGCTACCATCAGTCAGAGATAAAAGAAGGGCATATGTTTTACATGAGAAGTGTGAGTAAGAGGCAAGATGAATGGGCCTATAATTTCCAGAAGCTGTTGATCTTTCTCATGTTCCTCTTTCTTTCCAAAATTAAGGAGCAGTCATTAACAAATACATTCTCCTCACAACTGTAAGTTAAGAATGAATACACCTACCATTGAAGGCATAGCAATCAGATTGTGCGATTTGGTTATATTAGAAAAATATGGTCAATGCAGAGGCAGTCATGGGGAAAATGGGTTGGACAGTGCATGGTTCCTGGGAAATATGAATAGAGCCTTCCCATCCTCTGCAGGATGGGAAAGACAGCTGAGACCACCAAGTGGGGTCAGCAGTATTATTCCATGGGGGATGCATTTAAAGGGCTGCCCTGGAAGTGTGGGCCCTATGAACACAAGTGCAGACATGAGAACAGCTGCAGAAAACAGCCCAAAGAAGGGGTCCTGGGGTCACCACGGCCTGGCACAGGACCGTGGATCCCCCAAGTTCAGTGTTCAAATCAAGACCAGAGTTTTGGGTAGGTAAGTCAATAGCCCTTTTACTTTGAGATATCAGACATCTGCAAACACAGAGTGCCTACATTTGAGCTGAAAAATAAACCATTGACTGGACTGGTTCAAGAAAGAAGTATTGGTCCCTGGTTCATGAGGCTCAGTGGATTGGGTGCTGGCCTGTGAACCAAAGGGTTACCGGTTCGATTCCCAGCCGGGATACATGCCTTGGCTGTGGGCCAGACCCCCAGCCTGAGGGGCATCCATACATTGAGGCATCTCTCTGTCCCTTCTCCTCTGTCTGAAAATAAATAAGTAAAAACTAAAAAAACAAAAAACAAAAAAAAAACCCAAGAAAGAAAGAAAGGAGTACTGGTTTGCTAGGACTGCCATAACGAAGTACTGCAAGCTAGGAGAACAGAAATTTTCTCATTGTTCTGGGGACCAGCATTCCAAAATCAAGGTACTAAGAGGGCTGTGCTCCCTCTGAAGTTTCCAGGGGAGTATCCTTCCCTGCCTCTTACTAGTTTTGGGTGGTTGCAGGTAATTCTTGGCATATGTTGACTTGTACAAGCATCACTTCAATCTCTGCTTCCCTAATCACACAACCTGCTTCCTTCTATGTGCACTTTCTCATCTTCTTGTAAGGACACCTGACACTGGAGGAGGGCTCACCCTAATCCAGCATGACCTCATTTTAACTTTATTATATCTGCAAAGAGCCTATTTCTAAATAAAGTCATAGTTGGAGGTATCAGGGGTTAGGATTTAAACATATATTTTTGGGGAGACAATTTAACTTACTGCAAATGAGAGAAACAAAAGTGAGGACAAAAGATTGATTCTGTCTCTATAGTTACTTGTGACCAGGAGAGAATAAGATTTCTTTATAAAGTAGGATTGGTCATTATATAAAATCTTACGATTAGAGGCATTGAAAAATTTCCTACTTTAATTATTAAGTCAATTTGATAGTGGACATTTTTCTTCTTAGCTAAGCTCCTTGTTTTTCAGCCTAGACGTTAAAAATTATATCTGGAATTGAAAACCAGGCACACTTGAATTGATCAAGCCGATGCCATTGCTGTTTCCACAGTCACTGGACGGGAGCCCTGGTCCAGGATGAATTGTACTGAGACCTCATTTTCACAGTAATTGAAAAAAAAAAACAACATTTCTAGCTGCTAGGTAGATCCTTTTTCGGGCACCAAAAGAATTTTAAAAGGAAAATAAATTATCTTTCCTTTTACTTATGTCATTAAACACACACACATACACATACACCTGAGAAATAAAACTATGTGAGGACATTTTTTTCTTTATTGTCTCATGTTAGGGGAGCAGCTGGTGTGATACTAAAAGGTTTTCATCAGTCGCTCAGGATTGCTGAGCTGAGAAGGACACACTAGGTGACGTGAACCTAGTAGTTCCAGAGTGTCATCACCGGTCATTCTCAGACTAAGAGAGGGTTTGATCAAGGCTCTTCGAAAGACATTTGAACATCCAACAGGTGTTACATTCAAGCATTCTTTTATATCAGAAATTTTTTATAGATTTAATAAATACCTAATTTCCATGAAAATCCTGCTACTACATTTTGCGAGGAAATTGAGAAGAAATTTTCTTTGAATTTAGTTATGATATTTGAAATATAGTTTATAGATTTTCATGTAAATTATTTCATTTTGCAAATAATTATGTGTTATATTAGTGATATTTTCTTTTTTTTAAGATTTTATTTATTTATTTTTAAACAGAGAGAAAGGGAGGGAGAAAGAGAAGAGGGAGAGAAACTTCAATGGGTGGTTGCCCCTCGTGTGCCCCCAAGTGGGGACCTGGCCCGCAACCCAGGCAGACTGGGAATCGAACCAGTGACCCTTTGGTTCGCAGGCCTGTGCTCAATCCACTGAACCACACCAGCCAGGGCAGATATTTTCCCTTGTGTGCCAAATGCAATGCAGTACTTTTCCCCATTATTATTTAATTATTAACTTCATTAATCATATGATTTGCAGCATGATAATTGTTGTGTTATATTTATTAATCTAGGTAATTACATATATTTAGAATCAAAATTTACAGTTAAGATACAGTTTTAATGTACTTTTTTCTAGCTGGTTATTACTATTATTATTGCCACACTATTGACTGACTTTGAGGACATTGTGTTAAGTGAGATGAGCCAGATAGAGAGAAAACAAACTCTCTATGCCCTCACTTATATGTGGGAGCTAAAAGAGTCAAGTTTTTAGAAATAGAGAGTATAATGGGGTTTCCAGGGGATAGGGTGAGGGACAATGGGGACTTGTTGTTTAAGGCCACAAACTTGCAAGGTAGATGAGTTCTGAGGATTTAATGTATAGCATAATTATTATAGTCAACAGTATTGTATTCTATACTTCAATGTTGCTGACAGACTACATCTTAAAGGTTTTCACAACAAAAAGAAAAGATAATTGTGGGACATGGTAGAGGTGTTAGCTAAGCTATGGTGGTAATCATATTATAATATATAGATGTATTAAATCAGCAGAGTGTACACCTTAAACTTACACAATGTTATAAGTCAATTATGTCTTAATAAAAGATTGAAGTTACTTTTAAAACCACTTATTAAATAATCTACATGGACTTCTAAAAATTACTGCAATTTATATGAACATTGCCTTTATTTTACATAGTTAGTAGAGGGAAGCAATGTCTTTACCATATTGATCTTGTACTAAATAATAAATGATATTAATTTATTCAAAAATGTTTGGTCTCTGAAAAGATTTTTATACATTTAAACAGATAGTTCCTTTATATATGTGGTAATTTTATGGGTGTTAGAGGAATTTGGTAGGATTTTGGTTTATATAAATGGCATGGCTAGAATAATAATCTATGCCTTCAGGATTTTAAATATCAGGGGCTCATATACACAACTTCTATTTTGTACAAAAGGTGGTGATTGGCCAGTAGTAGCAAGATGTATTTTTACTGAAAGGGTCATATTGTAAATTTATATTATCAGTTCCATAAAAGGGTAGGTCAGACAAATCGATGATTGAAAGTGTAATAAAACTGTCTATACTTTTACAACATCTTTCCTTGGGGATGCATTTTAAGATGCTAATTCAAACGAAAATTCTGAGTTTGGAAACATTAGAAGAAACAGTTTGTTCTCATAAAAGAGAGTGTACCCCGGTCCCAGGTTTAAGAGATTGTGTGGCCAGAGCAGAAGGCAGGGGATTTAGACATGTGATTTACTTTATGTCTTTGTGACTTAATGAAAAAGCAAACAAAACATATCAAAATTAATGGAATATTTCTTTGCTTTCATAAGGTAGGCATATACAAATTTTGCTTTTTTGTTTATATAATAAATATAGAATATTTGTAAAATAAATAAACATTACACTCAAAAGCTCATTTGGATCCAGTATTAATATAAGCAATGATTTGAAAAACTGTACATGTCTGCAACCTGTGTATTTTCTATCACTGGGTTCTTGTCCAGGGAACATTGAAGTTATACACACGACCTTAGAGCTGACGAGCCCAGCCAGCGCCCCCTGGAGCTCCCGTGCCCCCACCCTTGAGTCGCACGCTGCCTGGACGCTGCCTGCCTAGCATCCTGAGCCCTTTCTCAGGCACTGGGCAATACTTATGCTTGTGTTATCTTTCACTCTTCCTGTAGCGAAACAAAACGGTTGTATCAATAATCTAGAAGACCTTTAACTGATATAGAGTTCCAAAAAAGTGAATTTCTATGACCCTTTGGCTCAATGTTGCCTAGGTAGGGTCCCCCTTCAGGAGGGACTGGAGGAAGCCTATAGGTTTGTGAGCAAATGCCCTAGAACTTTGAAACAGCAGCTATGGCCCCTCTGACCACCTCCGCGAGGTCTCCAATCCACCTAACAGGGAGGTATTTGGCACCTTTGGAAGGCTGACCTCTGCTTTTTCCTGTGATAGCTTTTCTTCTCCAGGACTGACAATTCTGAACATATACTATTTTGGTAACACCTTTGCCATTCTAAGATTCTACTGTCCCAGGATTCTACTATTTTCATATTTAAGTTGAGATCCTAGCTGCAATGATTTGTTCAAATCATACTTTAAAGTAAGGAGTGATATTTTGAGACTATCTCCTGTATCTAAATTTGGTGG
The DNA here is from genome assembly GCA_004026545.1 of Mormoops blainvillei. Taxonomy (NCBI): domain Eukaryota; kingdom Metazoa; phylum Chordata; class Mammalia; order Chiroptera; family Mormoopidae; genus Mormoops; species Mormoops blainvillei. The sequence goes on from PVJD01007484.1 coordinate 43,156, forward strand.
GCCTTAGACTCTTAAAGTGTTTCTATTTTCTAAATTTCTTTTAATGTACTAGCATCTATTTATAATGGTAAAACAACATGAACTCATGTAATGAGCTTGCTGGGAGCACTGAAAAATCAGTGTCCTCCGTGAAATGACAGATCTGGAAGGACCAACTCACATGTCCACGCCCCTGCAATGTTTCTGCTTACTTCACTATACAAGACAGACAAAAGGTGGCTTCTAGAAACATCTGTCTGATGTATCTGTATTAAGCATGGCTCCCAACTCTTCCTACACATGTTCTTTTAACTTGGGATTTATAAGACAAGGCTTTTAAAGAAGAACTGAGCTCAATTCATAGGCTAAATCACAACCATAATGCTAAGTGGGTAGCAGTAATAATTAAACAGTTCAAACTGCAAACACTATGCAGGCATAAAGACAGTGTGGCCGACAGCGGATCCATGTCACTGTTGTCTTCAAGGAACCATTTCCCTAGCAAAGACATTGTGGTGACTTCCCTGGACTGGGTTTGCCTACATCCTGTCCTACTTAGTTGGCTCATTTCCTTGAATTTGAGAAACTGGGAGCAGGTATTCTGGGCTGAATTCTGTCCCTGTAAAATTCATATTTTAAAGTCCTAAAACCCAGGAACTCAGAATGTGACAGTATTTGGACACAAAGTTTTAAGAAAGGTATTTAGAGTAAAATAAGGCTATATGGATGGGGCTCTAATTCAATATAACCCACGTCCTTACAAGAGGAGATTAGGACACAGATATGCACAAAGGGAAGACCATGTGAGGACGCAGGGAGGAATGACCATTTCTAGGTCAAGGAGAGAGGCCTCAGCCAAAACCTACCCAGCTGACACCTTGATCTCGGACTTCCAACCTCCAGAACTATGAGAAAATAAATTTCCATGTTTATGCTGCCCAGCCTGTGGAACTTGTTCTGGAAGCTCTAGAAAACTAATATAGCAGAGAAGGTAGCAGCAAGACTGTGCGACAAGGAAGTCCTGGGAGATGCAGAAGAATCAAAAACTGCTGGGAAAGGGGGCCGATAAGAATTGACTGGGTGGACCTTGGGATGAGAGGGACAGGTTTTCAAGCATGTGAATACATCACATATTGAACAGTCAGCAAAATGACATTTGTTATAAAATACTGTCCTCTCATAATTTCACAGTCACACTGTCTCATGTTCACTCTGTGTATTACAAAAGCCATCTCACCTCTCTCGTTGCCATTCATGTTGAATAAGAATAATATTCGTGCAAACTATTTCACTCATCTCTTGAACTGAGTGTTTCTTTTAGAACAACACAAAAGTGCTGTCGTACAAAACTAGTGATTCATTTTATACCTACCACATATCATAGTTATGAGTCTCCTTTTACCCATGAACTAACTCAAAGGTTACTCAACATTGACTTCTTTCTGGGATTTTAAAAAAGGCAAATCGAATTATCTTCAGTTCATCCTTAACATTTCCACCGGTTAACTTTTCCAAATTCTTCTTTAATCTTTGTTACATGTCTTTCCAGTTCCTGAAGAATAAAACCCTGATATCTCCGGCCCGTAATTAAAAGTCTCCACATTTGGGCTAAGACCTTGGAGCACACCTGTGGGGTCCCGCTTCCCTCAAGGCGTGAAGCCCTTCCTACTCGGCTTGCCTACAGCCATGCTCAGCATCCCGCCTGGGACCCCTTTCCACACAGCTCCTGGACAAGGATCCTGCTTCTGGGGGTCCAGCGGGGACTGTCCACCCTGGTGTGGCTCACACTGTGGGCTTAGTTCTAAAAGCTGAGTTTCCATTCTGTTCTTGTCACCAGCCAAGCAGTCCCAGGAATGCCTCCACAGTGTCAGCTGTCAGACACAACATCCAGTTGTTGGGGGGATGAGCTGGGGTCCAAAGCCCACTGCTGCAAAGCAGAGTTGAGGAGCCCTGGCTCACGGAGAGATATGTGTGGGGTAAAAGGGCTTAGCTGATCAGCATCAGGGGGGGCCCTCATTATGGTAGGTGTGCGACTTGCAGGGGCACTGGGTTGGATTCACAGATCTCCGGCGTCGAGGGTGAAGGTAGTGAGGGCCTTTCCCGACAGTCCCGCTGGCCTCGTCAGTGTTTCGGCATTCGTTCTGGGTGCCTCATTGGGAGGGTGTTGGATAACCAGAGCACCGTCTGGGAACCACGGGGAGGTTAAGTGGCCAGAGAAAGCCTCGGGGAAGGAAGGTGAAAGCAGTGACAGCCGTTCAGCTGTTCAGAGGATCTAAGAACAAGGACATGGTGCTGCTTTCTCATGTTTGGAGGGTTCGGACCCATCTTCAGCCCTTCCTGCTCCACTCTCCACCCATACCCTACTCACTAACCACACCGGCTTCTCTTAGGTCCTTGGAGGTGCCAAGTTCTTCCCTCCTCACGCCTGTGTGCAACGTTGACCCGGGGGACTGTGCCTGCCCCACTAGGTTCGGCTGGTTCCAGCTCCACCGTCGGCTGTCAGTTTGCAGTCACAAACTCAGCATAGGCCGATGCAGCATCCTTTTGGGGGACAGCCCTTCTGTTGTCATCCTGACTCCCGACCTCCTTGCTTTCTTCCTGATTAGGTCTCACAGTTCATGATTTCTTTGACTATCGATTCCTTTCAGTGAAGTTTGGGTCCATATGGGCAGAAACCAGCTCTACTGTGTTCACATGCTATCTTCTCACACAGGCCAGACCTTTTCTGACCCCTCATTGCCACCTGCAGTCATCTTACTGAGCCTTCTTTGCTATTTTTGGTAACATTTGGCTCTACCTCATAACTTTATTAAGTTTTTAATGCCTCCCACTGACTACCCTCTCCACCCACAGAGTATGAGACACTTAAAGGTAAGAGTTCTGTTTTCTCTGCATCAGGTTCAGTCATGGGCACACCTGAGGTGCATAATCAATGCTTGCTGACTATGAGTTTTATGAACAGATGTGTGACAAGATCTTCTCTAATGCTTAGCAGCATGTCTCATATGTTAAAGGCAGCTGGAAAGTATTTAGATCTTTATTTAATAAATGTGTAAGTGGATGACGAAATGTCTTGATGACTACCAAGGGAGTTTAAACATTTTTCTAATGTTGATAACCCAAAAATAAAAGGCCAAAGTGAGAGGCAACAAGCATTTATTTGCGATCAGAAAAGAACAGCTATTCAGGGATTACTGATTTAGGCAGAAACTTAAATAAAGCTCTGATTAGGAGACAAAGGCAAGAGGTATTTATGTGAAAGGGAAAGGGAAAAATTAGGTTTCTTTTTCTTTGTTATTTTTTACCAAAGGAAGGTATTTCTATTGGTGCAGATAAGCTAACATGGTGATGCTAATTCTAAACAGTGTCTTTAATTTTCTGTCCAATAGTTTTCAGTTTAGTAGTCATAATACCTACTTTCTAGTTATCCTTACAAACAGTTCTTTGAGGCACAAGGTTGCATAAGGCCCAGTCCAAAGGTTATTTTGTCCTGTTTGAACATTTTAAAGATTTGAAGCATAAGATGTCCTCTGGGACCTGTCCTCTGGGCAGGTCCTCTGGGATGACAGCTCTGGCTCCATTTTAAAGTGCCTCTCTCTCCCTCTGTCTCTCTCTCTCTCTCTCTCTCTCTCTCTCTCTCTCCCCCTCTGTGTGTGTGTGTGTGTGTGTGTGTGTGTGTGCATATACAGCGTAGTGGGAGAAATTGAGGCGCAGCCATTGGAGAACCCTGCAGTTATATCCTAACCTTTTTCTCCCTCTGTGGGATGTTAGGAAAATTTACTCAACATTGTTACACTGCAGTGTCTCACCTTCATAATCGATAATGAGATAATGTCACAAAAGTGTGAGAGGATCAAGAGAAGTAGGACATGTAGGTGCCTTTTTTCTCTCAGCCACCCTTTGTCTAACATGGGTGATGATTTTCTTTAAATTATAAAGTAAATTCAAACTGAGTTTTTATATGCCTACTTTTTTTTTAAATTCATGTGTCAGAAACACTTAAAGTGTTTTGGTTACTGAAGACTTCTTATAATTTCTTTGAAACTGATGCAAATTCAGGGATAATCAATTGATTTAAAATTATATTGAGAAACATATGTTAAGATGGTATCTGGTGTTTGTTCTCTGCTACTAAAAAATAATAAACAAGAAATAAAGAAATTGGAGATTAGTGTGACAAGTAAAGAAAATTCTAGACTTTCCTATGATTCAAGGTTAATCTGGCTACTTCCCCTCAGTACTGAAGTCATGAAATTAACAGCCATTAAACTTAAGTGGTGTTTCTGTGAGAATTTACTTTTTGCCTCTTAATGGCATAGAGAATTTTGATGTTAATGAAGTGGGACTGAGGGTGATTGTTGCCGTGCAAGTTAGAACAGTGGGCGTTCAGCTTGGGAATAAAATGTTCACAGGACAATACAGCATAGGGGACGGGCTTTCCAGGGCTAATGAAATAATGCCTAGGGGTGTGACAGTAGGCCACCTCAGAGCAGACAGTAAGGAGAGCAACGGTGCAGGAATCCTGACAGAGGTGCCATAGTTCCTTGACAATGTGGGGCAGCGGTGCCAGCCTGGCAGAAGGAACAAATCTCCACCCGAACCCACTATAACTGCCCACTTGGAATCCTGCTTAGCTTGAAGTCCTCACTCAGGACCCTTGGAGTCAACGCTTTTCTTTGTCAAGGAAAGAGAAGGGAGTAGAGTTAGAAAAATGTGTCTAAGGAGAACTTCTGGGGTCTGATAAAGACTGTAGTGGAGAGACACTTACATGCAATTGATGGCTTCTTCAGGAAACTCCATGATGACAATTTTTGGCAGCTCAGGAATGTCAAAGAATTCAGTTCCAGTCTGCTAGCACAGAGCCATCTCCCCGACTTGCCAGCCCCAAGCTGTGTGAACACACCATGAATCATTCCTGGGCTTTCTCTTTGCTTCAGCCACTTTGCTCTCAGTCAGTAGGCTGACCTCCATCCAAAATCTGTCCCTAAACCTGTTTAAAATCCCATAAAACATGGACATGGCATTTATGGGAAACAGGATGCCAAATTACATGCAGTGAAAAGGCTAGGAGCAGTACTTTTAAAGCTCCAAATGTCTGAATGACAGGATTGTGTCGAATGCTAAGAAGATAAACAGGGACTCAGGTTGGGATCAGCAGAGACGTAAATACTACGTACAGCACAAACCATGAAAGAACCTAACAGTTTCCAGGGGAAAAAGAAATCAAGGAGAAACTATTCGTTTACACTTTAAAGGCTAGAAATCCTTCTGTTCCCCTCAGTTACATGGAAGATTTAGCCCATTAGACAGTGATTTGCATGAATTAGTGGCATTTTGTTTCACTGAATATCCTGAGGCAATTTGAGAAAGCAAACATTTGTCTGTTTTCTGTTTGACAAGTATGTGGATCAGAGCAAATTATAGCTTAAAAATGCTACCAGTGCCAAAGTTTCTAAGCAAATTCAGATTCTCACCTTCCATAACAGTGTCTGAGGAAAGTTTTGTAAATTTATTGCCAAAGTTAATTCACTGTAATTTATATTTCAGTTGATATTGTGATTTAATATTTAAAAATTTTTTATTTCCTAATTGGTTGTAACTGATATACAAAAATATTTTAAAAATTGATTTTGCATGGGTTCACTTCACTGAATATTTTCTTTTTTAAAAAAATTATTGTTTTCATTTACAGTTGTCCCCATTTTCCCCCCATTAGTCTCCCCTGCCCTGCTTCTGTCCACATCCCGCATTCAACCCTCCCCCCATTGTCTTTGCCCATAGGTCCTTTGTACATGTTCCTTGACTTGCCCCTTCCCCTTCTCTCCCCTCTTACCCGCCTCTCCCCTCCCCTCTGGTCACTGTCAGCTTGTTCTTTATTTCCATGCCTCTGGTTCTATTTTTCTTGCTTGTTTGTTTTGTTGATTAGGTTCAACTTATAGGTGAGGTCATATGGTATTTGTCTTTCACCACCTGGCTCACTGAATATTTTCATTGATTACAACAGTTCTCAGTTGATTCTCTTGTTTGTTTGTGTTTTTTTTCCAAAGTACAAAATTACATTATTAGCTGTTGCGATTTCTAATTGATTTTAGTTTTTCTACTTTTCAGCTTTGTAACTTACTATTTTTCTACTGGTCTTACTTTATATAGCTTGATGTTTTCTTATTCAGTTCATTCACTTTCATGTGTAATAAATGGATAAAACTAGAGAAGCAACACCTTGTACAATCCTTGAAGAAAATCCTCCGTTGTATTTAAACCTGAAAGAAATAATTTGGAAGGTATGGGTAGGAAAGAATGCCGCAATATGATAAAATAGGAATTTTATGAACAAACAAAACTTTTCATCTCTAATTTTTGCATAGTTTTGAGTGAAAATGTTAGGAGGTGAAGAAACTTGAAACAATTGATTAGAAATTTCCAGTAAAAAGAAAATTATGACATTTTAAAATTATAATTTATAATATTTTAGATAAAAGCTTACATATATGTGCATGTATTTGTGTATATGTATACATACTCTCAAACACACACGAAAACTATATTACAACCTGCAAGCATTGTTTTGTTTTGAAATAAATAGTTTTAAAAATCATATCATTTTTATTCTCTTCACTTTAATCAGTTTAATACATTTCAAAGTCACCCACAATTAAATTTGTTTTGTTTTTAGTACATGTTTTAGGTAGGTTGAATCCATTATTATAGACATTCCACCCTATGCAGTAAGGGTGGGCTGTCTATGCAGTTGACATATTAACAACTTGGCTCATCTCGTTGGGCCCTGAATGTCAATCAGAGTGCAGGTAAAGGTCAGTGTTTTACGTATTAGTTTCCTATTGCTGCTGTAATGAATTGCCATAAACTTGGTGGCTTAAACGAGCCTGAAATTTATTCTCTCACCACTCTGGAGGCCAGAAAGCAGCCTGAAAGCAGTCCCACTGGACCAAAATCAAGGCCCGCGCCCGCTTTGGAGGCTTGGAGTCGAATCGGTTCCTTGCCTCTTCCAGCTTCTGGTGGCTCTTGCATCCCCAGGTTCGTAGCCACGTCAGGCCATTGTCTGCCTCCAGGGTCCTGTTGTTTTTGATTCTTCCGTGTGAGTCGAAGAGCCTTCTTAAAGATACATATGACTGCATTCAGTGTCTACCCAGGTAATCCCAAGTATCTTCCCATTGAAAGATTCGTAATTACATCTTCAAAGATCCTCCACCTTCTTTTGCCATTTAAGCTAACATTTACAGGTGTCAGAAATTAGGAGGTTGGTATCCTTGGTGGGGGTGGGGTGCATTTTAAGCCCTACCATAGTTTAATAATTTTCCTTTAAAAAAACCAAAGAATGTCAAGATAATTTTTTACAATGTCAAATAGAATTGTTAAGAGGTTTATCTTTGAGACTTGTGTGTGGATTTCTGATCTCATCTGAAATGTCAGGACCTAGGTACCATTTTCTAGATACAATGGCTGGGCACTGGCCAAAGAGCCTCCTATCTGACAGGGTGAGAGCTGGCATCAATTTGTCTTAGGCACAGGTGGGTCAGAATGTTCTGCGACTAACTATGCATTTTACTATATATTTTTTCCTCCAAGTATGAAGTATTTGAGCAAGATAACTAATGAGTGAGAATAATATTCAAGACTCTGAGTTTCCTGTACCCAGTAACCAGTGTCTAAACATTTACCTTTTTCTAGCCTGTCTCTCCCTCCCTTAATGGGCTTCCAGCAGCCCAGGCAGATATGCTAGGAGGGTTGGTGTAGTGCCCTGTCCAGCTGTTCCTTTTTTAAGCTGAAAACATATGAAAAAAAGTTAAAACTTCTGGCAATTGGGAGGAATACTTTGACTGTATGATGCCAACCACAAAATGTTTAGGAACTGAGTGTGGATGCAGGGGATCACCATGCCTTTCCTCTCAAAGGTTGAACAGGATAAAGACTCAGCATCAACTTGTGTTGTGGGAACAAGAGCTATTTGAATAAAATGATAATGTACTTCTCTCTTAGAGGTGTTTCTTTTTAAATTGATATTATTGTAAGATGTTTGAAAGGTACATGGCCAAAAAAAAAAAAAAAGAAAAAGAAAAAGCTCATTTTCTTTTCCCTTGGGAATTATCAGAGCATTTGAGTATCTTTTGTTTGATATTATCCATAAGGGATGTGGGAATTCGGGCCTGGGGGAATTAAACACAGGCTGGTGAGAATGTAAATTGAGATCTTGCTCTGTCTACGGGTGATAAGGTTTCGAAAGAGTTAATCAATGTCTCCCTATCTTTACATTTGGCATCCATTAAGAGGTAGAGCAAAGGGTTGAGGGATGGAGAATAAAATAGCTGCTTTTATGTTAATCAGGTTGTTTGCACAGAGCAGCCTGGAATTAAATCCAGCCAGTTATTGGTTGAGCTACCAACATCAGCCTCGCCCTGTCCTTGAAAATTTGTGACATAGAAAATCAGAGAATCAATGCTTATTTCAGACCAATTTCCAAGCAAGACAGAGCAAAGGGGCAAACGGGATAGGTCCTACTTCCTCTCTTATGTTGGCTAATCACATCGTTCATAGTGCCTCTGTTTGGGAGGGTGAGGAGGCAGAAAAGAGATGCTGGGAGTACAGATTAACCTAAAAGAAAAACTCCACATAAAAATAGAATGACACCATTCCCTTGTATGTCTGATGTATTGGGGTTAAGCCAAAATTCACATCACAAAAATAGCAAACTTTCTCCAGGTACCCATACCACCATAATGAAGCCTTATTCCTCAAGCTAAGCAGGGGTATCTTGGGACTCTATAACAGGGAGGCACAAGGTAGCAATCAGAATATTGGCCAAAGCATGACTTTGGGGGCAGGAAAAGGGTCACAGAAGTGCCCTGGTTATGTATGGTTCAGAACAGAAATTGTTGCTTACAAGCATGACCTTGGGTCATTGACTAAGGGTATAACCTAGAAAATGTACATAACAGGAATGAATTTATGGCAGGCAAACCATTGCACAAATGAAGGAGAAGCTTGGGTAGATCAAAGAGAAAAAGATGAGGTCAGAGATTAGCATCAGCAGGAAGCCACTGTACCCAGGTCAGTGGGTATTGGAAAGTGTAACTGAGCTAAAGATGACTCTAGTGGCTCTTTCCAGGGATGCGGGGTTACCACATAGCCACTGCCACTGGAGGCCGGCAGAAGGAAGGCAAAGCTGCCTTATCCCTTCCGTCTACCATTCAGTCCCTCTCTCCCCGACCCCAGTGCCTGGCAAGACCCAACCAGCCAGTAGCAAATGAGCCAGAAGCAGGAGATATCAGCTTGGAACCATCAGGCTTGCAGCTCAAGGCTGAGCAGAAAAAGGAGGCAAAACCACCCAGAGGGGCAAGATGTCCAGAAGTCATAAATGAGAACAATTTTCTCTCTCATTTTTAAATCGAGGAGGCACGTAATACTTTAGAAAGATTTCCATAATTGTGGTTATGTTACTTGAGTGCATTTAAAGTGGAAAGTTTCAATAACGTGGAAAACAGGGAAGAAAGTAAAAAAGCACAGCAGTCTGACATAATTTAGTAAAACAGCATAAAACCTGTAAAGGTCCAGAGGTTTTGAGAGTATCAGTACATCACAGTGAAATGAAGTAAAATATTATTTCAGTTTCGCTAGATGTTAAATTAAAAAAATAATTTCAATGCTGTATATTCTATTTGGAATGGAAAAATAAAAAATATAATTTTATAAGCTTCTCAGTATTTAAAGAGTTACAAAGATTCTTGTCATTGACTGTATGTTTGTGCCCCCCTCCAAATTCCTATGTTGAAACTCTGCTCCACAATGTGATAGTATTAGAAGGTGGGGCCTTTGCAAGTTAATAGGATCAGAAGAGGTCATGAGGTTGGAACCCTCATGAAAAGGATTAGTGCACTTTTCCCTCTGTCTGCTGTTCACCACTTGAGGACAACGCCAGAAGTCAGCAGCCCAGAAGAGGGACCCCACCAGACAAGACCATGCTGGCACTTTGATCTTGGAATTCTCAGCCTCCAAAACTATGTGAAATAAATTTCTATTTTTATAAACCACTCAGTTTATGATATTGAACAGCCTAAACAGACCAGGATAATCCTCTGCTTAACCAGATTGATCAAGATACTCTGAACTGTTTTCCAACTAGGTCCCATCTTTGGAAGTGTCTTTAAGAACTCAATTTTAATAAGAATTCTGCTAAGTCAGTTTATTCAGAATCCCCAACCCTTGATATCTGACAAAATTCCTCATGTTCCATCATCATTCTCCAGAAATGTCTTCTTACACTGGCCTGCCTTCAGCAAGGATCCTAGTGGATCTGTTTAGCCAGAATTCCCCTTACCACTGATGTTTTCTCTGAGTAATTTTTGATGCTGTGATGCTGCCATCCTGCTCCTTGTCTATGAACTCTCTTTTTCTTTGTTGTATTTGGGTTTGAGCCAAGGCTCTCTCCCCTTTTTCAAAACCTCATTCCAGCAGTGCCTATATTTGTCATGATAGTCCTGCACAAAGTCTGCCTTATTGGTTTAATGTGTCATAAATAATTGTTTTCTCCAAAAGAGGATATCTGGAGAAGCCGGCTTCTGTACTTTATTCTAGGTATCATTATACTTACTATTTTAAGGACATAATTCAGCAAGTAGGCAAGAGATCGGGTTGGGGGAACATAATTTAAATGTTATGGTATGTTATAATTAACAAAGCATAAGTTTTCCTGACACGTTTAAAAATTGTAAGGACAAATCAATGAACATATAAAAATGTTTAAAATACTTAGTACTTTTCCTGGGATAAAATAAATTCTGTTCATTTATTTTTTATTCTTTCAAAAAAATAACGAGTCTACAAAATGCCAAGTACTCTTATAAGTGAAGGGGTTAGGAAAGTGAACAAAACACAAAATACTCATATTCTTGTGAAGCTTAAGTGAACAAAATGGGGAATGCACATTATAGACAATGTACCTATGTGAATGAGACAATGTTTAGTTATTGACAGTTTTCCTGGAGAAAAGTAAAGCAAAAGTGGACTGGAAAGGTTATATAAATGAATGAGAGAATTCTGTTTTAGAAACAGTTGCTAGAGAAAAGATGAAGCTTGAAATAAAGTACTAAATAATGGGATGTAGATGTAGCCATCCAGGCAACAAGGAAGAATGTTCCAAAGAGGAGGAGAAACATGGTCAAGAATCTACATTAAACTAAAAAGTTTTTGCACAGCAAAGGAAAACATCAACAAAATAAAAAGACAGCCCACAGATTGGGGGAACATATTCTGATAAGGAGCTAATAATGTGATTATGTTTAGGAGACCCTAAACAGAGAAGCCAACCTAAGGATAGAACCGGCATCCTCCCTGTCGTGTCACAGGGACCCGGAGCCCACACTGAGTGGTGGTGCTGTTGAATTGGGAGGTCTGGGATTGAAGTCTGGGGCTGCAGAAGCAGCTGGCAATGATGAAACAAGGCCCTGAAGCAGAAGAAGCTGACAGAGCAGGGGCCCCGGGAGCACCGATGGGGCTCACTTTGAATCCTTGCACTGAGCTGGGCTGTGCATACACGAGAGCCTTCTGTGGCCTTATAGAGACTGGCTGCTGCAGGAATGAATGCTGAGCGGTGATACAAAAGCTCCCATAGGACCCACAGCTGTTGGAGTTCTGATACACCCACAGTGGAGAAACCTCACTGAACACCCTGGATATCCACTTGAGATCCCAGAAAGTTACTTGTCTTATGAATAAAGGTCATGCTTTATGGTAAAGGAAACACCCTAGGCTAAATTGAAAAGTAAAATAGAAACATCTCAATAAAAGAAAAAAGCCTGACAGCATCCAGCAGTAATTTGGCTGTCTCCTATAAGAAAATTTAACATCTTTTAAAGGATAATGCCATAATACATTGTATCATTTACAATGTTTAGCATACAATAAAATTAGTAGATATTCAAAGAAGGAAAATATGGCCCACTAACAAAGGGAAAAACAATCAAGAGAAACAGACTCTAAGATAAGCAGACATTAGAATTATTAGATAAGCATTATAAGTATATTCAAGAACTTTAAGGGAAATGTCATAATGAGTAAATTGATAGGGAGTCTCTGCAATGACATGAAAACTATGATAAACTACTGAATGGAAATCTGAGAACTAAAAATTACAATATCTGAAACAAAAAAACCTCAATTGATGGACTTAACAGTGGATTAGAGAAGAATTGGTGAACTTAAAAAAAGAGGTCAGCGGATGCTATCCAATCTGATAGAGAGAAAAGAAAGAATTAAAAACTGACCAGAACCTCACTGACCCGTGGGACAATGTCAGGTTAAATAACATAGCTTTCATGTGACCACCCCCCAAAAATAAAGGAGATGGAGACTCAGGCTGAAAACCTTTTGAAAGATAATGGCAAAAAAATCCCAAAACTGGTTGAAAGACATCAGCTTGGAGATCCAAGAAGCCAGAAAAATATCATGCAGAGTGCATTTGAAAAGAGAACATCATATTATTATGCACATTATAGTAAAACTATTGAATGTAATATATAAAAATAAATCTTAAAAACAGGTGGGGGAAAACTACCCATTACACAGATGGTAACAATAATACAAATGGCACCTGCATTCTCATGAGAAACAATGACATATACAAAACAATAAAATAACTCTTTTAAAGTGCTGGCAGAAAAAAAAATATCAAAATCCATCATATATATTTGATCACACAGTTTTTTAAAAAGATGCCAATTTAATTTAATGGAGACAGAAAGGTCTTTTCAATAAATGGTGCTCAGACACCATTTATTGAAAAGACACCATTTATCAGCTGGATAAGTGGGAAAAATGAACCTTGATGCTTAGCTCACACCAATTAAAGTTTTTACTTAAAATGAAACATTGACTGAAATATAAAAACTATAATACTATGGATATAATCACAGGCGAATGTATTCTCAACAAATTTTACTCATAAAGACACAAATAAGAATATGTGGAAAATAAGTGCAATTCACAACATAGGAGGAAATTTTTGAATATATGTAATTGATACACATTTGTTTCTACAATTATATAAACCACTACTACAGAGTCAGAAATCTGATATAACAAAAGGTTGGAACAAGCTCCTCAGATAAAAATATCAAAGGACAGAGAATGGAAGAATGAGTAAAAACAAAACTAAACTAAACATGATGGAAATATACACTTTCTACAGAAGAGCTTTCTTTCTTCGAATCTACAGATTCAAAAGCACATATAGTTTGACAATAATATGATGGAATCATGTATACCATGCAAACATATACACTATGTTTATACTAATATTAGACAAAATATTATGAATTTTTTAGAGGCAAAAAGGGGTATTTCAAAATGATGAAAGGGTTAGTCCATTAGAAGGATAAAACAATTTTAAGCCTATGAACCTGAGATTAAGCAAATTATAAAAGCACATGGATCAGCCCTGACTAGTGTGGCTCAGTTGGTTGGGCATCATTCTGCAAAACAAAAGGTCACTGGTTCAATTCTTGGTCAGGGCATATACCTGGGTTCTGGGTTTGGTCCCTGGCCGGGGTGTGTACGAGAGGCAACCGGCCAATCAATGTTTCTCTCTCACATGGGTGTTTCTCTCCCTCTCTTTCTCCCTCCCTTCCCCTCTCCCTAAAAATAAATAATGTAATCTTTTTTTTAAAAAAGTACATGGATCAAAATCTTGCAGAATCGAAAAAATAGAAAGTTTAGCAATAGCTGGAGAGTTCGATAACTGACTTCAATAATAGAAAATGACAACTATTTAGAGGAATGACACAGTATCAGAAGACTTTAACATCATTATAAAGTAATTGGATCTAACAGACATTTGTAGCTCTCTTCCCAAACACAACAGAATACACATTCTTCTCAAACACACATGGGACAGTCTCTAGGATAGACCCACACAAACAGCAGGATGCATCATTGCTATTGGAAATGCAAGACATTTCTATGAGTGGTCCAGGTGTTACTCTAATCTGTTTTAAGGATTTTTTTGTTTTTTATATTTAATAATAAAAATAATAAGTTACTTTTACTGAAAGAAATGGTCTTAGGTACCTTAAAAATGACTTTTCTGAAGGAGCATTGTGAAACAAGAGGGGCTGCTCATCTTTGCAGGCATGTCCATTACACAAAAAACACACCTGTGCCTGCAAAAACTCCTGGTAAGGCCTTTCACTTCTGGCAACAATTAGGACTGTGTGTGTTTAATACAGATGCTCTTTGGAAAGCAAACTGTAGTAACATTTTCCTGCTTCCAAGTATATCAGATCCACTTCTCACAACTGTTGGAAACATGGATTGTTGGATGAGAAACTATATATCTATTTGTATATGTTATCCAGCTGGCTTTTTTTGTAGACCATAAGGAATGGAAGCAATAATTCTTAATACTACCCTCCAGGTAACAACGACAACACTAACACCCCAAAACTGTCACAATAAATACTGGAGCATAATCAACATTTATAGCCAGTATTTGCTTAATTGTCTTTTGCTTTTTCTGTATAGTTCATTTATTATATTCTGTTGGTTACAGTTGTTGCCTTTGGAATTCATATGGTTTCAGCTGGTTTTGAGAGACTATTAGGACACACACAAACACAAACACAAACACACACACGCATGCACACACTCAGGAGACCTGACACAGCAGTGAAGATAATGTTAAAGGCATCATGGATCCAATGAGTAGAAGTTTATTTCTTACTCTCTCATGTAAAATCCAAAATAGCTTTCTGATTAGTGGTAGTTCTCCCCCAAACAGTGATTCAAGGACACCTGTTCCTCCTATCTTGGAACGACTCATGCCCCCAAGGGGACATGCTTGTCAACATTAAGTGAGTGGATTAAGAAAGAGGCTGGAGAGTCTTGGGTATGGAGTCTTGTGGGCTAGGACTTAACATATTTTTGGGTATTGTACCTCATATTTACTCATTTCTTTTGGCTTAAATTCTGCTGATTCCATAGCTGCATCTAATTTCCAGGGACCCTATAAAATACCACACCACTGTGAACTCAGGAAGAAAATGACATGCATGAAGTCAACCAGTTAACCTGTCTGCCATACCTGGTTCCCATTCTTTCCTCATCATAACAAACAGTGTGATCTTGAGCAAAACACTCAGTCTGTCTTTGTTTTGGTTTTTTCAGTTATGTATTCAGAGACATGGACTGGACGACACTTTCTGGGTCTCCTGTAACTCCAAAGCTCAGTGCTAAATAAAGCCAGTTCAATAATTGTTTACTGAAAAGGCATATAGGGTACTGTTCCCCAAACATAGAAATGATGATCGGAAATTTACATAAATTAATTTTGAAAAATTATTTCTGGGTGCAATTAAAGGAGAGAAAGGGGAAGCAGAATTTAAATTTTTGTAGCAGAGTTGCATGGCAGGTCCCGTATTTGGTTTGGCACCGTTGAGTGGGTGTCTGAGAGACCTGATGAAATTTGGAAAGCATTCTCCAAAAAAATAAAAAAATAAAATATAAATCAGCCAAACCCATATTTTTCTGGAATGTATTTGTAAACAATCCCGTTTCCGTGAGAACTGCTTTGATTTTCTGAGGCTTTTGCACGCAAGTCATGTTTTCAGAGAATCTGTCTTTGATCTATAAGGGGGTGCTCACTGAATCAGCCACTGACTTCTCACCTGGAACCAACCAAAATGTTGTGCTCAGCTGATAGGAAATAATATGTTGACTTCCGTTAGTGTATCTCGGAAGTGAAGGGGGCGTTGGAGAAAATAGGCACCATCTGTCAAACTTTCGGTCGTCTTCCGTAGGCTTTCTTAACGAGTCAGGCATTATGAGGCATCTCTCGACCACGGGCCAGGTTATAGGAAACCCTCATCCTGTTTAACAGTTTGTGCTTGTGAATCCTCAGGCAAAACAGTGTGCTCAACAAGGTGAACAGACACACACAAAATAGATTTGTTGAAGATTCCAAATACCAGCTTATGGTCATTAATTTATAAAAGAAGAAAACAAAACATCAGGGTGATTTTAAATAAATGATTCACAAAGCACTATCATATTAAGATAAGCCATAAATTTTTTAAAAGTCACTCAAGAACCACTAGTTTTAGAGAATCCTTCTGTGACTGGCTCTACATTTTCCTGTCGGTCAAAGAAAGGTTGTAGATCCACAAAAACCTCCTTCAATCTAAGGTGTCTGGGTGCACCAGACAGAGTGCCCTCCAGAATCAGCAAACCTACTCTCATTTAGATGTTAGGAGATAGAACAGAATGTTTCAGATTGGCTACAGAATATGTAGCTATGGGGACATAATGTGGGTAAATCAACTTGTGTGGGCAGTAACTCCAACTCACTTTTAAAATGGAAAAGATGATACTGAAGAGAGTTTGAGTTGCTATCTTCTAATAGGGTAGAATTTTCCGGAGTCTTAGAAGCGGACCATGGTGGCCATATACGACAAAGTCGATCACCTATTCCGTTGTCTCATTTATCTTATTTAGGGGAAGAGGGCCATTCATGAGATGCTTATTTGATAAATTGTTTAATCAGCTTATTATTCACCTTTTATAAAAATGATTTAACAAGCTAACAAAAATACTTTCAACATAACAATATAAAATAACACTTAAAATTTATAACTGAGCAACTAGACAAACAAAAAATGAAAGCAGAATACATAAAACTACTTCAGTTCTGATTATCCCCGTAGGAGTGTTATACATCATTTAATTTTGAAAAAAAAGAAGGCTTAACTTTAACACAGTGGGAACCCATTGTTTTTTCCAGCTATCCTAGGGTTTTATGACTCTATCTTTCTCCCTGTTTGCTTCCCTTAAATTGATTCCTGCATCTGCAAATTCTTCTTCTCTGAGTTGGGGGTCCCTCAAGCTCCATGAGTCACTAGGAGGACTCACAGAACCCAAGAGCTGTTATACTCAGTTATGGTTTATTACAGTGAAAAGATACAGAGTAAAATCAACAAAGAGAAAAGAAACATGGGATGATAACAAGTATTATTACAGAATTACATATCACCTTTGGTTTTAAGGGTCATTGTGTTGCATCACTATTTTTCTCGTATGACTTTACAATGTCCCAGGCAAATAAACATAATGATGTCCACTATAGATGAGAAAACTGAAAGATCTAATCTTTTACTTAAAAACCCCTGGTCAGTAATAGGAGTGAGGATAAAAGCCATATTTACTCATTATTAGATCATACTAGTTATTTACTTAATAATCAAACAGTTTGCTATACCCTGGTAACCAAAGATTGCACTAGATATGGCAGTGAGGAAAAAGAGTCTGATTCAGCCCAGCAAAAGATCCAGGCATGAAAGTTGATATGAGGAACTACAGTGTAACATATGCTATAAAATTAATATATGCTTCCTTATTGCTTATTCATTCATTACTTTGAGAGAAATGTGTAGAGTACCTACGATATGCCAAATGCTTCTTAGTGTGGGCAACAGGGTATAAAGTATAAAATCTGTGATCCTTGATTCCCTGGTCATGCAATTTGAAGAAAAAAGACATATAAGAACACAAATACATAATTATTATTATCAGTGTCATACAATACTGTGAAGGAAAAGTACAGGACACTGTGAGGGGGTTTGTAGAACAGCCCAGGGCAGTGGGAACACAGGAGACATTTGTTATTATTGTCCATGGAATCACAGTGTTGATGTTAATGTTACTTTCTTCTACCTTCTCAAGATCAATTTCTGAAAGAGTACAACAAAAGAACAGGACAGTTAACCAGCTTAAGAGTTCAAGGACCCGGGTGCTAGTTGCCACCTGGGTTATTAAGGACAAAGCATTACAGATAAGCTGTGAGGTTTCTCGCGGGTGGGGGGATGGTCTTTTCTATCACTGACTACATTTGCTCCCTGAAAATCTATTTCTTGAACACTCAAGCATTTGAAAAGAAATATGTAAATTCATTTGAGTAATCTTGAACCTTATATTATAAATTGCCCCTAATAAACTTTTGAGAGTGAGAGGAAGATGATATCCCAAACCATATAAAGATAAACTCTCCAACTTACAGAGCACATATTACCTACAGAACTGTGTGGATCTAAAATGACCATGTGCAATTTGGTATATACTTCAGTTTAGTAAAATTGCCAGGTTTGTAAGTAGACTATTTTTGCCTTTATTTGTGGTGTTACCTTAGGGAATGGCTTCACGGGTCTGACTTCCAGCCTGAACACAGGTGAGCGACAGGCAAACATGCTGTGAAGAGGGCACCCCTCTCATGGGGTAACTCATCTTTCCACTGCGCTAGAGAAGCTACAGGCCTGTCTCTTACCCTTTACCGATTGCACAGTCTTTCCTATTTATTCCAAACAATGGGGATGCAATGTTATAGCTTTGGCAAGGTTTTAACTGACGCTATGGTAAAAGACCAGCAGACCTTTGATGACAATGCACATTTGCTTGAGGAACTTCTGAAGTTCTTTGCAAAGGATGGTCACCCCAAAGACCGTGAACTTCTGGATAATGTTGTCCCCCTTACGCAATCACGTTTATTTCTTTTCAATCTAAAATTATGATTTATAACAATAGTTTTCTTCTGGACTGGAACAAATATTGAAAGTTTTTAAATCAACCTTTATCCTTGGTATATATAAAAATCAGATTCCACTATTCCTGTTTTTCTTAATATATTTCATATACTTGTTTTCTGTGTTGGTCTTTTATTAAGCTACTTCTGGGAAAAATGGTTCAGGCCACTTTGCACTTAGGAGTGTGACTGAAATCAGTGGTTCTCAAACTTCAGCATGGAGTGGAATCATCCAGAGGCTGTTTAAGGGCCGTTGAGACCCACTGATCTAGACCATCCACCGCTGGGTGTGGACTGCATTACTAGTGAGGTCTAGAGGGGACGGTCTACTCCATTGTCTGTCACATAATCAGAGCAGAGTGCCAAGTGGATTACCTTCCACCAGACTTTTCTCACAATTCAATGAGAAACAGATTAAGTATTGAGCAGCACCAAAGCATGAAAATAAAGACTGATTCCTTTTCTTGTAATTAAATTATAAATTTTGAAGCAAAATAAAATGAATGTCTTGGGTTTTACCTAGAGTACACTGATACAATATAAGCAAACTTGGAATTTACCTGTGTGCACTGATACATCCTTTAAGGAAACAAGTCTTTCACGATATGGCCAACTTCAGATTGACCTATATTGTTATTTTAAATCACTGATAAATAGTCCAAATTCAAGATTTCTTTAAAAGACTCTATCTCAAATTTTAAATTAAAAAAAAAATCTCAGATTGCTTGGCCT
This sequence comes from Mormoops blainvillei, assembly GCA_004026545.1. Classification (NCBI taxonomy): domain Eukaryota; kingdom Metazoa; phylum Chordata; class Mammalia; order Chiroptera; family Mormoopidae; genus Mormoops; species Mormoops blainvillei. The sequence goes on from PVJD01007484.1 coordinate 62,444, forward strand.
AAATGGCATTAATAAATCAACTACACACCCTGTTCAAAAATGTGTGGATTCAGGAGCTCAGAGCTTGCATTTCTGTGTAATGAAGTAATGTTAAGCAACATAATCAACTCCACCCATTTCACTCCTCCTCCTTAGCTTCTGCCTTAGCTTACAGGTAGCTTGCCAGAAGAATAGGAACCAATTACCAAAAAGTATTCCAAACAAGTCAGGATGTTGGAAAAATAGATGGCATGAGAAATTATTTCAGCTCAGGTTCCTCTGAGAGATGCATGTTCACATAAACAAGGAATATGCACATGTTATTTTTAAAGTTTATTTATTGTTTTGAGAGCAGGAGAGAGAGAGAGAAAAATGTCAATTTGTTGTTTCGCTTAGTTATGCATTCATTGGTTGATTCTTGTATGTACCCTGACTGAGGATCAAACCTGCCACTTAGGCCCATCGGGACAACGCTCCAGAGAGTTGAGCTACCTGGCCAGGGTGCACAGATTCTTTTTCTTATGTATTTTTATATTTTCTTCTATAGTATTGCAATGAAATTTTAACTAATTATTTACATTTCAGCTAATAATGATTATTATACTTAAAATTAGTTGGTTATTTTTATAGGTCCTGAATAATGTGATCTGTGAAAACAAACAGAATATTTAACACACACATTTGGTATTTAATTTTTATAGATTTTTTGATAGATTTGGACTTTATAGATTTGGAATTTATATATTTATCATTGCTTCTTCCAAGATCTATTTATACAAGTTATGAAAAACCCATCCCATTTAGTGCTTTGGTGCTTATCTCTTTACTTTTATTCTTTAGAAAATTAAACTGAGGAAGATATCTTTCTAAAAAGTTCTTCTCACTTTTTATTTGAGAAACCTTCTGCTTTATTGTCAACCATCAGATAAAATCACTTGATATCTGCAGAGCGAACAGGTTAAATAAAGAGTGGGCCAACTCTTGAGGAAATTTATAATGTTAGGAAAGGACAAAGCGAGGGCAGATCACCTTGACCACTTTTTGACTTCCATCACCTTTGAGGGGAAGACAGCATTCAGACTGGGCAGTGCAGTGGTGTTAGCAGAAACGCTCTGCACCCTGAGAGGGGTGGCAGGAAAGGAAGTGATTGGACACTCTTGGAAAGTGCAAGACCTCAGCCCCACAAAAATTACAATTCAGTGAGTGGAGTATGTAAAGATATGATAGAGGAATTATTTTCCCATGAGAAAATACTGAATTGTGGGAGAAGTGCCAGATAAGTGGAGGAGGGAAATATTTTTCCAGTTTCAAAACTGGAAAGAGAAAGAATTCCAGAGACAATGGGCCCATCAGTTCAACATTGATTAGGGACAACATCGAAGAAGCAATTATTAACAGGTTGATGCATACTTTAAAAGGAGCAGCAGTAATAAGGTCTAGCTCAATTAGTTTCCCAAAAAGCAGCATATTTTCTCTTTGTGTTTAGTAAGTTTGCCCTGCTGGGTATGGACTTAATAAAGACTAATAAAGACTGATACTTAAACCTAAGGAGTCATTCCATCAGTGTATCAGAAAACGTCTTAGAATTTGGGCTTCTTATTTTAGCCCCACACGTGGCTGTCCTTTTGACATTCTTTTGCACTTGATAAAACCATAATTCGATAGGTCAGAGTTGCCTTAACAATCTACTCAGAGACAGCTACTAATTAACTGGTTTTGATCAAAGGAGAAAGCCCTAAAGCACATATAATTGTGTCCTGTTCTTTATCATGTGTTAAATTCTATTCAGTGGTTTGGATCAAGGCACATGCACAAAAACATGCATGTAAGACTTTCACATGACACTCACCTGGGAGGGATAGTTGATATAGCAGATGACAGAACTGAGCTGCAAAATTATTCAAAACAAGGGCACTGGAACCAAGAAAACAGAATGATATGTACCTGGTCAATGTAAACGTTGAAGCTTCTAAAATGTATGGGTAGTTGTTCACAAGCTTGCCAGCAATCAAGTTTTATATTTTTTCCCAGTTAAAGATGAACAAAAGCTGAGGGAGCATTTATAGAAATGCTAGTGCTTTGATTTCTGGGGACAATGGGAACAGCCTCTGTGCCAGGAGAGGCTGGCTGTTCACATTCAGGGCAGCATGGCTTCTGACTTCTACACACCCATGGAGAAGCTTACAGTGAAGGGCATGAGGATGGATGGGAAGCCACACATTATGAAGAGCCCTTGATATAGACCACCTCAGTACATAGGATTTGAATATGAACAGAATGGAAAATGGTACCCACTCTCCCACAACTTGATGAACTTCAATTGGAATCCGATCATGGCTTCACAGTAAGGATTGTGTATCTATAAACCATCTCCTTAAGATGGTGAGCCACTTATTATGAAGAGTGTTCAAGCCAAGGCTGGAAACCATATGTGGGATGATGTGGAGTGAATTCTATATGAGGGCAGGGGGACTGAATTAGACAAGCCTATTCCAGGTCCTTCTGGCTCAAATACTCTCTCCTTTTACTATCTGTGCTGTCAAGGTGCTCAAGAGTCTCTCCAGCACACACACACATACACGCTTACACACTCGCTATTCTACTCATCAGAGAGTCTAACTTGGAGGAAGTGACAGGTGCCTGAGTGCAGTGTCTAGCCTGTTACTCCGAGCTCTATACCCAAAACCTCTTTCCAGAAATCATCCAGCAACACAGCATCTTGTCTGTGTTTTCCATTCACATTTGCTGCCATTGCAGTAAGAGCTAGTTGGCGATAATCAGTTCACTGTCAGGCTTTAATGAAACTTTGGTTTCATTATGGCTTTTTCCCTCTTTGCTTTGAGTTGTTTCCTATGGCAGCACTTCGGATGCTGAAGTAATGCTTGTCCCACATCCAGCTTCTGAATTAGGATATCATGGGTTCTGAAAACCTGATGAAAATGCCTATGGGCAATTAACAAAGGAAGTTTATATTATAATTTGTGATTTTTTAAAATTGCTTCTACAAAAAATGAATAGCAATTTTTTCTGGATAAAATGAAAAGTATAACAGAAGGGAAATGTAATAGATGAAAACGTGAAAATTATTTCAAGAAGGCATGAAACTCTTCTTTCTCTCTCTTTATAAAGTGAGGTAACAGTTGTAAAACATTTTGAAAGGCATGAAGTGGTAATGATAACACTCTTTTATTAAACATAGTATAATTTAGTAGCTGATGATAAACCCAACAATCATCCCATATTTTACCTCTGAGGAATAAACTTGCAAGCTACATCAGAATTCTTAGCCTATGTTTACTCCTTTATGAAAAGGGAAAATTATGAGAGAGAACAAATAGCTCATCCACTTAGAATTCCAAGATGTGGCCTGGCCCAAACTCAGGCAGTTACCTTGGTTTAATTATTCATTCCTTCATTCAACCATCCATTTATTAATCCACTCACCATTTTTTTTACATGACCCCTTTGATGAGCATTTCTTCTTGCTTGCTTTTCTAGTTTTAATGGTATAGATGATAGCCCACACATTCTTGGGCTATTGATCTTTAAACCTCACAGAAGAGCATTCACAGAATATAATTGGCAAGATTGGTCCTTCAGATAGACATTAACAAGATGGTAGCCTCATCTTTGGGGCAGAGGTCCCATGGGCAAGCAGCTGAAGCCATAGTGAGCATGGTGAGTCCTGCTGTGAGGAACACCACACTGTACATACCCCTGTTTGCATTAGACACTCTAGACTCTGTTTATAGGGCTATGGGCAGAGGGCAAGCTGGACCCTGCTGTCCAGGGATGGCAGTCGTGCTGTGGTACGTTGGATAGCATGTTCTCTATTTGGTATGAAAACCATACACTCTTGAAATATCAAGAAAACGTTCTTGCCTCAATTTTATTTAGCTTTATTTCTGGGGATTCCTCCTTTTAATAGGGAGCTCTTTCTTTATCTCCTCCAAAATAACTTATGCACCCCTATGTTCATAGCAGCACGATTTACAATAGCCATGTGCTGGGAACAGCCCAAGTGCCCATCGGTAAATGAGTGGGTCAAAAAACTGTGGTACATTTATGCAACATAATACTACACAGCAGAAAGAAAGAAGGAACTCCTATCTTTCGCAACAACATGGATGGAACTGGAGATTATTATGCTAAGTGAAATAAACCAGTCGGTAAAAGACAAATACCATGTGATCTCACCTATAAGAGGAATCTAATGAATGAAATAAAGTAAAGAGCAAAGTAAAACCACAGGCATGGAAGCATGAAACAGACTGAAAGTGACCAGAGGGGAAGTGACCATAGTAGTGGAAAGAAGGGGAAGGGACTAGACAAAGAACATGTATGAATGACCCATGGACATGGACAAAAGTGTGGGAATTGACTGTGAGAGCAGGAGGTAGCATGGGGTGGAGGAGGGCAAAGGGGAAAAGTTGGGACAACTGTAATAGAATGACAATGAAGAAATGATTTAATAAAAGTAATTGACCAAAAAGAAAAAAAAGAAAACATCCTAAAGAAGGTTCCAATTAGATGGATATTTTTACTCAGGTTTATTGGTACTGAGGGAGCATAACTAAGTCCTGAACCAAGCACAGTTGTACAGAGTAAGTCCAAGCCAAGGAAATTTAAGAAGATGGAAACATTTAATCCTTAGTATTAGAAATGTGCTGTTTATTCAAACCTCATTTGAACTAATGCATAAAACAATACAAAGAAATAGAGTTGAGCACATTTTAATGAACTCATTTATGTGAAGGATCTGGAATGAAGATAAAATTGGGATCACTGGGGATCTGAGCATAGAAATAAGAGATCTTATAAAGAAAATACCTGTAATTGCTTTTGTCAATGTAATAGTAGGTTGGTTCAGGAGAAGGAATGCCTACTTCTTTTGGTGCAAAGCAGGAGAAGTTATTAAACTTCACTTGCACTTCATTAATCTCTTAGATTTTATGTGCAGCCTTTTTTTTTTTTTAAAGTTTTGTCTGGACTTTTGCTTAATTCCAAATAGGCAATTTGGTCAGGAATGATAATTGTAAGCAATTAAACAACTGAGGTTCAGCAGAATGTAATTGCTGGAATAACCTCTAGCTTTGCAGCTTCTAGATGTCTCCTGGCTGCTGTGGTAGAAATGGTCCTTTTTGAACATCAGGCTTCTAGTGATGCCCTTTTTCCATGGCAATGTTCTGCTCTTCAACCTGCCACTGGAAGTGAGCCATGGGCCAGGGGAAGGAATGGGTCGTTGTTCCTGAAGAGGGTGAGAACATACCACTCAGTGCCGAGATGGGAGTAAACAAGGCTATCTGATCTCAGGGTTATATGTTCAGTTAACTAAAATAAAGCCAAATAATCAAATGCTTGTTTTTTAAGAACTTGGATAGTTTGTGACCAGAAAATAATCACTGCAAATTCCACTTTGATTGCCCATTCTCCACCAAATCCAACAATGACCATTCCTCAGAGGATGGAATGCATCTACTGTAATTTGACCGAGGAACCTTTTCAGGTGCAATGTTTTTGGCAATACTACTAGGTGTCTGATATCACACACATGAGATTACCTCTCATTTCATCCTCAAAAAAACCCTTTGAGATAGATGTAGTTAAAGGCATAAGGACAGGTGTAGGTATAGCATAGGTATGGGCATGGGAATAGGTGTACATATAGCTTTAGATTTAGGTATAGATACAGGTGGAAAGCTCATCTAAAATGTTCTCAGAGAGTTAAAATGCCTTCCTCAATTCATGACTTCATAAGCAGAGCACCCAGAAGAAAGCACTTTAGTAAGACCCATGGATTTTATTCTAGTGGCATTACAAACCAGGGGATCTCTTTTAATGGGGGACCTAGGAAGATGAAGAAATCTTGCCATTAAATATGGGAAGGAGGGAACAGTTTCCCATGCAAGTGATCTAAGTTCAGTCCCTAGACATAATTCCCCTCATTAACATAAAAGGCACACTGCAAAAAGTAGTTACTAGTTAGCCTTTAAAGTAATCTATAGATTCTGAGTGGTTAAAAATTAAAAATTAACCTCTAAATAAGTTATTTACTAGGCTATTTTCCCAACACTTTCTGACTTTGTTTCTGGGTATCTCTTATTGCTGTGGTTTTCTTTTTAATACTTGCTAGCAATTTATGGAAACTATGGGCTAAACAGTCATGCTTAAGTAGTTTAATATGGCAGAGGTTGAAATAAACTTAAAATGGAGTCATGAATTTTAGGTGGTTTCTAGAATAAAAGGCTAAAAGACATGTTATTTCTCTCTGGCCTATAACTCTTGATGCAAATGCTGGTGTTTGACAAATTCTTTGTAATTTCTATAATGAAAAAAGATTGGCCGAAGATGACAGACTTTTGAAGCCGACATTGACTGAAGAACTGTGAATAACCTTGCAGTCAGAATGGAAAATTATTAGTTTATGGGACTATATGGGTGGCCAAAACCCAAATTCCCAAATATCCAGTTTAAAGCTTCTAATGGAACATTACATACTGTTTTAAATAGAATTGGGTAGAATGTCATAACTTTTGACCATATACATTTTAACATTTTTCAACTGTTCTTAATAACATGAATTTTTGGTAACTCAAAGCATTTCTTGCAATCATTTAATGCGTCCTTCCTGAGGAAGTCAAGGATTGGGTATCTACAAGCTGCCTTTAATTCTATGGCATACCTTGTCATTTTCAAGGACATACATTATTCTTATCGAGCATGATAAAATTAGAAGAAAAGTATGTTAATTTTTTTCTGCATAACAAATTACCAGAAACTTAATATATTAAAAAACTGCCATTTATCAGTTCATAGTTGTCTAGGTCAGAGTTTGGGGCATGGTATAGTGGATTCTCTCCTCAGGGTTCTATGTGGCTGATGCTGAGGAACTAGCTGCACTGTGTTCCTTTCTGGAACCTCCAGGGAAGAATTCACTTCCAAGCTTGCTCAGATTGTTAGCAGAATTTTGTTCAATGTGGCTGTAGGACTCAGGTTTCTATTTCCTTTTTGGTTGTCAGTTCAGGCCCATTCTCAGCTCCTAGAAGTTATTCCAGCTCTTTACCATGTGGCCCCCTCCATATTAAAGCCAAAATCGGATGACCTTTCTCTTGTTAAATACCTCTCATTCCTTGAAATCTCCTACCAGGAAGAACTCAGTTCTCTTAAGTGCTTACCTATTATATCCATCCCACCAAAAGTAATCTCTTTAAAGTCAACTTACTTGGGAACTTAACTGCACAAAAAAAATTTCTCTAAAGTAGTACTTAGATTTGTGTTTTAATAACTGGGTAAAGATGTGCAAATGCCAGGAAGTGAAATCTTAAGGGATGTCTCCAAATTCTGCATACCACAAAAAGGAAAAATGACCACATAATTTGCACAGTCATCAATTATTTTATTTAGCACATATTTACAGATTATCTTCCACAAACTGACCACATCCTGACCATAAAGCAGAGTTCTCATGAGCTCATGAGTTCACAATATTACACAAGCAAGAGACATAAACAAATAATGAGTAATTGGTATAATAAATGCTATACTCTCTTAAGTATACATCAAGTACTGGTTTAACAGAAACAAATATGATATGAAACACCTTTAAAAATTAAACCAAAAGGATTTGATGATTAATAAAGAAGAGGAGTAGGAGGAATCAAAGGTTTCTGGCAATTAACTGAGAACCAGTACCTAGAAAAAGGATACAGACTAAGGGATGGGTTTGGAGAAAAATAGCCTACAAGTTGATGGGCTGAACTGGAAGTACCAAGAAGGCATTCAGGAAGTAAGCTTTCTGAATGTAGTCTTAGCCCTCAAGAGAGATTTGAACTGCAAAATGTTGGTGCCATTATTCTGAAGTTGAAGCTGGAAATGTGAGTGGAATGGATAAGCCAGCTTACCTGTACAGAATGTGTAGAAAAATGACAGCAAATAGTCAAGGACAGACTTTCAGAAAACACTGGTATTTTTCTTAAGACTTGGTTATTCATAGATTTTTGTTTTTTCCTCCAACTTGAAATTTCTTTCAGCTCATGTTATCATGATGTTGTTTTTTGATTCTTCCACTTTCCCCGGGTCATGCCATGCTCAGGGCAGTGACAGGCCTGCAGTACCTGCTCCTTCCCTGTTCGTTGTTGGGTTAGAGACAAACTTGTAAATCAGAGCTCCCCAGATGGTTACCTAAACCTAACATCTATGTCAGTTCCTTACGCCTGAGGTGATAACGTTTTTGGAAGTATTGTAAAATCAAGATCACGCTAATATTACAAATTATTACAAATAGCGGAAGAAAATGCAACTTGTCCGGACAAAATGGTAAAAAGAGGGAGGTTCTGAGGCTCTCCGGAGTTTTTCTAGTTAAGACAGCAGTTTCAACTCAGTGTAAGTCTGGAAAATATATGCCGACTGAATGGGGGTGGGTGGGGATATATAAGCATGGGTGGTGGAAGTTAGTAAGAATTCTTATCCCATAAACGATTTATGTGCTCAACAACAAAATGAGTACTTCCATATGAAACTGGTCTCATAGAAATAAGATAGCTTAAACTAACAGTAGGGGAATGACAGGAGGCTCAAATGTTGCAAAAATTTTCGTTTCAGGTAATAGCTAATAAGTTTAGTAATCAACGTATGTAAAAAGCTATTGTTTGAGGAACTGAAGGTAAGATCCACCTTGACTCCTAAACAGTTCCACCTTTGTGCGTCAGAAGGTCTCAAGCAATCGAGATGGCATCTGAGCCATTGTACTCCAGGGTGAGATACCCATCGCCCAAGGCACAGCTAAAGGCCTCCACTGAGGGAGAGAATGCTGTAGTGTTTTTTTTAAATCCAATTAATTTTCCCCTGAGTTCCAAAACCCTTACCTACACTTTTTTTCTTATAAAAAGGGCCATTTTAAAATGGAATTTAAGATGGTCTGTTGGGTACGAACCCGCCGTCTTCTCAGATTGCCAGCCATCTGAATAAAGCACCCATAAAGATTCCAAAAAAAAGAAAAAAAGAAGATAATTTTTTGATAGAATTCCATTGTTTTCTTCTCAGGAAGCCCCGTGGAATGTTCTGGGAACTGAATTTTGAACAGGAGTTTTCAAAATTAATATCCTGATTAGATGATAGAATTAGTCTGTCTGAAACAAATCCCCCAATCATGGCGATAACCAAAATCCAAATCTAAAGGAAGATTCACCACAGGGTGATCTTCCAAGGCTCCAAGGTATACATTTTGCTCCCTGTGAAATGTCTCACTTTTTCTCCTGCAGTCGCCACTTTGGTGTCTAGTTCCTTGGAAAGAAATGGGTGTTGCAGTTTCTCTTCAGATTGCTTCTCGATTAGCCGCTAGCTTTTTCTCAAGTACATTTTCTGTAAGCCTGACACCTACCGAGGTTTAACATCTCCTGGGGCTCTTATCTTATCTTGTCTCTTTAGACAATAATCATACCAACCAGCTTCATCAGCCCTGTCCTTGTTCTCACAGAATAGGTCACTCAGTCAGCTAAATGCTTAGTAATATGTTCCTTGTACATTTGTATCCTCTGGTTCCATTTCTAATCTTGTCACAATTTTATAGATTGCTCAAGCCCTCGTAAGTGCTTCAAAAGAAAATACAGACTTGGAGCTAGGGGAAATATGAAGATGGGTCTCAAGGGGTCTCCGCTAAGAGAAGGAGAGAGAGTTGCAGGCAAGGAGCTGGTTGTGTGGACAAGATACGACCTGCATTCACTGTTGGTTAAAAGCTAGTAGGAAATATTTTGCATAGTCTATACATTGGTAAATAAATTTAGTGCAGTGATTACTTCTATGTAGTTATGTTAAGACTTTCATGCTTGGTTCTATATTAATGTCTATTTTATGTTCTTATGAATATGTTGATTTAAACAAGAAAACTCGAGTAACCAACTCTCACCCAATGGAGAATAAGAACTGCTGGTGAAAATATATGGTTTAAACTTTTTAAAGAAGTAGTAGCCTTTTTTATTTGCAAGACAAGGTAAACTCTTTTCCTTTTAGTTCATTGTTGGACTTGTCACCAGCTATCGATTCTTCCATTATAATTTCTGCCATATTTCCCTCTTTCTATTACCATTACCTTAGGTCAGGCACTCACCACCTCATATCAGGTTGTCATTGAGATAAGGACAGAATTGACCTGCAGGGAGGAGAATTTAGTCATAGTGCAAAATAATGGCAAAAGGTGGATATAAGACCTAACTTACTCCCTTTATCTTTCCCCATTCCTTTCTTTCTTCCTTCATCCTGATTTTTTCCTTCTTTTTTCTTCCTTCCTTTCTTTCATCTTTCCTTCAGCAGGCATATACTGAGCACATATCATTATATTTCAGTCACCGAATTCACAAATATAAACAGTGAAATCATTATCGTCAAAGGAGATTGCGATAAAACACTATCATAAATGTCATGGCAGCAAAAAGGGGAACTATCCACTTGGAATGAGTTCTGGGACTTTAGGAAAGACTTCCTGGAGGAGGATTTGCCATGTAAGCTGAGAGATAAAAAGAAAGAAAAAAAACAGCTGGTGAACAATAAAGAAGGAGATCTAGAAGTAACAGAAACATAGAAAATTCCAGAATGGGAAACACTTAGAATATACATCTTTCAGGATGACTTGAAAATTAAATTCAAAAGAAAAAGAGGACTTCAGAGGGAGACAGGCGAGAGAGATTAATGGAAATTTCAGGTCACGTTGGGGGGGTGTGATTTATTTTTAAGTAAAATGACAAATGACTGGAAGATTTGATACCAGGAGAGGTGTGAGTGGATTGTCCTTTTCTGGTTTGTTTACCCCTCTAAAATGTAGGATTCTGAAGAGCAGTTATCTTGTTTTGCTTCTTTGCTTCAAAGATAATGCCAGGCATATTGTAGTAGGCACATGGCAAACATATGTTAAATATATTAATGGCTATGTAATCTTAGAAACTCAAGTGCAAAAAACTGTTATAGTTAAGACCTTTTGTGGATTTTGAAAGGTAATTTAAGTAATGAGATGTGCAAAGCTATAAAAAAACATGTATACAACTACATAAGAACTAACCTTGTAACTAACTTAGATATACATTTAAGTCATGAGCTATGCAGCATAAATTTGGTCTTCTTTAGCCAATAATAGCATCTTCCTATGACATTTTTCAGAACAGCTAGAATAAAAGTCCACCACTGAGGAGCCTGCTAGTGAGGCAGAAGGGTCTCCAATTCTACAGAGACAAGCAATAATGTATGGAAAATGGATGAAAGTTGTACGAACTGGCCCCATACAGTAGGTTCTGTGTCTTTCTCAAGCTGTGTTATTAAGAAAAGGAAAAAGGAGAGCTAAGCTCTCTGGCTGCCTTAGATGTCATAACACTCATCTACTGTAATAGTCTCCTAAGACATCTTTCTGGTTTTCATCTCCACTCCCACATTTTGGTCCAACCAACCTGCACTCTGTCAGACTAATGTTCCCCAAGCACCCATTTCATCATGACATTGCCTGGGTTAAATAGTTATAACCTAGACAGCATTCATCTAACAAATATTTATGATTTGGCAGCCTGGGCTGCTGGGATACAACAAAGAAAATCTGAATAAACCATTTGCACTGTCCTTACAACTCTCAGAGCCTGGGGAATACTGGTGGCAGAGGCCACCTTGGTGAGGAGTTCAGACTCTTGCTCTGGGAGGACAGGGCTGTCATCCCCACTGATGTATGAACTTAGGTGGTTCATTTTACAGTTCTCCAGTTTCCTCATCTGCCAAGTAAAAACCATGGTTGCATCTCATTGGGCAGTTGTGAGATTATATGTGAGAAGGCAAACAAGGAATGAACTCCCCTGAGAGTTTAACAGGTAATAGAGTATTCCTGATACTGTCACCCAGATGACACAGAAAGATATTCATCTAAGACACTCTTTAGGCTGGCTCTGGATGATCTTGCAAATTCTTTTTACTGACTATTCCAACAAACTGTATTCCCACTCTACACAGCTATTTCCACCTATCTACTTGATTTCTTTCAAGTTTCAGCCACAGGAATGAAGCTATGCATCTTCTAGAGTACGGAAGAAGATTTCAAAAATTACTATATGCTCACTCACTTCCCTGTCAAGTACCAGCGAGTCTTCTTGCTCCAGCGTTGGTTCTAAGTAGTACTGTGAGGACAGCCTAGTGTGAAGATTCAGCTAGCTCAAATTCCATTGTGATCCTGTGAGGGTATGGTGTAGAGAGCAATATAAATAAATTAAATAGCTATTACCATGGCTGAATACGTCAACACATGTTTATTTTCACTCTCAATTCACTCCTGGAGTGCAGTTTATAATACCAAACTTTTGGATGTGATTGCTGAGACACAGGACGATGAAATGATGAGTCCCCAGTCACTCAGCAGGTGTTAGAGTCATATTCCCATCTTTACTTCAAAGCTCCAAACCTCTCCCTAGTACTCTCCTAACTCTAAGAAGAGTGTAAGTCCCTTTTTTGACTATCTCCTTGGGTGTATGTAGAGGTTACTTCTTTTAGAATTGGCAAACAGCCTTTCAGCAATTCAATGAGGGGACAAACCTTCTTTGAGGTGGCTAATTGTCAGTGCAGAAGGATGGCCCGTCCACACTGCAAAGCCCTGAAAAGCTAGGGAACAGGTATTGCTTACAAAGTCATTTCAAATAGAACCAGTCTGCTAGTTATTAAGTGTCTGGAAGCTATTTTCCCAGTTTTCAAGTAGCCAGGATTTGCTGCTAATATAGTAAGAGTCAGCATTACACCGGCTGCTCATAAATGACTTATTTAGAAAGAGGCAAGACATGTTGTGACTTGGCTGCCTTCTATTCTTTGGAGATAACGTATAAGTTCCTAGTAACGAAACATGAAAACAAACACATTACAACTATTTAACATATGTTATAAGTAAATAAATGAAGAATGCATATTTGCCTTCTTTTTCTCTGACTTTTATTATTTCCTTTGAACTGACACATTCCCCCAGCTGCCAAACACATGTTTTTCGGGTGAGGGAGTCACTGGGAGGAGCGGACCCAGCACGATTTTCTACCATTTCCATGCCCAGCACTTAGTGCTAAGTAGATGAGATTATGCTCTGACACTGCCCATATGTAACAAAAGTCCTTCTATGCTCTAGTAACTGATCCAGTTCAAGAAATCCCAGTTATTTACTACAGCACAGAAGCAAAAGGTGCCTTTTCCAGGCTGACCCATAATGTAGCCAACTGGTGACAGACACTTCGCTTTTCTAAGGGTGAGCATCCTGTCATTTGGGTCAGGTTGTTCATAAAAGGGGGAAGTGCATGGTGGTTATAAGGATGCACTCTGAAACCCAACAGCTGAAGACGACTCCTGGCTCCACCACTAACTGTTCTACCTGGAAAGTTATCCAGTCCTTTGGTGTCTCGGTTTCCCCATGGAATGAATATACCCCTAAGGTGTTCAAAGGGATTGTATTCGAAGGGGTGAATGGAATTAATCTTTTAAATGCTGAGCGCAGTGCCTGACCCAAGTAAACATTGTGGAAGTGTTTGCTGTGATGATAATGATAATTAGATTATGTAGAAAACACTTAACCAACAGGTCCCTTGATTACAGTTCAACAGAATTCACACAAAGGTCACAGGTTATTATAGATTCATATTTATTATGTAATTGTGATTTATGTACCTCAGTAGAGAAAGCTGTGTGTATTTAAAGGGTTGGGATAAACCTAGGAAGAAATATAAAATGTATCTTTTCACTTCTTACTTCATTTTGGAAGAAAACTATTTTATAAAGTTAACTTTGGTCAAAAGTTAAATGCTATGATTCAGTCATACAAATATAAAACTTTATTTTTAATGATTAAACCCAAATTTTCCATGAGCCTCTTTCTACTCAGAAGATTAAATATTCAAAATAACAGTATTTTTGTCCTTTCTAAAGAAATTTTTTGTGTGACCTCAGTCTCTTTAGGGTAATTATCCAGTCTTTCGGAAGTGTCCTCTTTATTTTTTTTTTAAATGCATATTTTATTTTATACTAGTTTTAGATTTACAGAAAAAACGTGAAGGCATTACAGAGAGTTCCCATATAACTGACACCCAATTTCCCCTCTTATTAAGAACCAACACTTATGTCACTGGCATACTTTTATTACATTTAATAAACCAATATCGATGCATTATTATTAACTAAAGTGCATACCACATTCAGTTTGCCTTAATTTTTACCGAATGTCCATTTTGTATCCTAGGATCCCATCTTAGGCACTGCATAGTATTTAACAGTCATGTCTCCCTGACTTCCTTTTTGCTGTGACAGTTTCACATGCTTTCCTCGTTTTTGATGACCTTCACTATTTTGAGAAATTTTAGTCAGGTATTTTTGGAACATGCAGTAAGTGGAATTTGCCTGAAATTTCTCTTGTGATCAGCCTAAGATGATAGGATTTGGGAAACAAGGTTCTGGAGATAAGGTGCTGTTTTCATTCCATCATATCAAGGTACATATTATCAATATAACTTATCGCTGTTGATACTGACTTCGATTTTCAAGTTGAGAGAATGTTTGTCAGGTTTTTTCGCTATAAAGTTACTGTCCTTTTTGGAACTCACTATGTAAAACACACACTTACAAAGCTGTGTGTCATGCTTTAAGAGTGGATTACTCTTAGTTCTATCTGCTACAACAAAATACCATAGACTCTGTGGTTTATAAACAACAGAAATTTACTTCTCACAATTCTGAAGGCTGGGAAGTCCTGGATCAAGGCATTGGAAGATTAATGTCTGGTGAGATCCTGCTTTTTGGTTCATAGATGACCATCTTTCTATAACTTTACAAGACAGAAAGGGGAAGGGAGCTCTTTAGGGTCTCTTTTAGCAGGCACTAATCCCATTCATGAGCACTCCAGTCTCATGACTTAATCACCCGCAAAGGCTCCAGTTTCTGATACCATCACATTGAAAGTTAGGTTTTAACATGAATTTTAGAGGGACCTAAACATTCAGTCTATAGCAAGTATCTACACAAGTTATTTCAAGTTTTTCTACATTGGAGATTTTTCTGTTCTTCTGCATTTATTTAATCATATTTATTTTTGTAAGTATGGACTCATGGATGTTAATTTTATACTTGAGATCATAGTCCAGCCCTACTGTATTTAATTTCTTGCTTAGATTGTTCAAGCTTTGGCCATAGGGAAGACTTTCAGTTGGCTCTGTATTGCTTTTACATGCTATTTTTGTTTGTTTTAAGCAATTTCTTATTTTCAGGTACTAGAAAATACTCTGAGCACATTTTATATGTCTAGTCACATCCAGTCAGTCTAGAATCAGCCATTTTCGAAGAAGCCCTGATTTTTTTTTTTTTTTTTTGGTCAGAGAATGAATTTAGGAACCAAAAATCTAGAAGCCAGAATTGTTGCTACTGGAGTGTTACTACTTCTCAACCCCTTCAGCAGACACAGCAACAAAAAATATGCGTGTATTTTTACCCCTGCATATATACATATCTATAAATATTTTTCTACATAACCATCTGTTTCTATATTATACTAAATATGAATTTATACAAATATTTTAGATTTTAATCCATTACCTATGGGTCATTCTAGTATCCTTCCCTTATTTATATATAACTTTCCACTTCAACAATGAGAAAATTGCCTTTTGCTTCTGCCATTCACTTACCTAATCATTCAGTTTCAGTACACATGTAGAACAACAGCATAGCTGTTAGTAGGTACTCCCATGTGAAATGGCTTTATCAACTATGGTACTTTTGCCTTTATTTTTACAGATTCCACTAATGTCTAAAGCTGCTTAGGGCAAAACTTTCTCCCTAATTCAGTGTAGTGAGATTGCTTAATATATTTGCAATACAGCTAGATCGTTCTGTCACAATATGCATTCTATCCGGGGATCCCCTGGCAACCACTGTAAGGATGTACTACAGTGTGTTCATCCATTCATCTATTAAAGGGCAGAGTGGCTGCTTCCATTTTAGGGTAATAATGAATAAAGCTACTCTAAGCATTTTTGTGTAAGTATCTGTGTGAATATAAGTTGTCAAATCAGTTAGATAAATGCCTATGAGTGTGATTTCTGGTTTGTAGGATAAAGACTGATGTTTAGTTTTGTTAGTCGTTTCCATACTGCTTCTCACGGTGGCTGTGCTGTTTTGCATTCTGTCCAGCAATAAACGAGAATTCCTGTTAGTACGCACCCTTAGCAGCAATTGTTACTGACAGTTTTAAAATTTTTTTTTGGATTTTGACCACTCTAATAGGTACAGTAGTATCTAATTGATTTTAATTTGGAATTACCTAATGACAAATGATGGCGAACATATCTTTTCATTTGCTTTTGTGTCATGTTTATCATTTTTTTGTGAGGTGTTTTCTCAGATCTTTTGCACATTTTTAAGTAGGGATGTATTTTCTTATTGTTGAATCTTAAGCATTCTTATTACACTGTGCATACAAGTCATTTATTGAATATGAATTCTGTGAATACTTACTCCCAGTCTATGGCTTTGGCTTTTATTATCTTAATGGTGTCTTCCGCAGAGCATCAGTTTTCAAATTTAATGAACTCTGACTTGTCAATGTTCTCCTTTCATGGATTGTGCTTTTGAAGTTGCATCTAAAAGCTCATCGCCAAGCCCAAAGTGACATGGATTTTTCGCCTATGTTATCTTCTACAAGTATTATAGTTTTGCATTATAAATTTAGGGCAAAGATATATTTCGAGGTTTTTTTTGTTTTTGTTTTTGTTTTTGTTTTGTTGTTGTTGTTGTGTTGTTTTTTTTTGTGGGGAAGTACAGTGTAAGATCTCTGTCTAGGCTCATTTAAAAAAAATACATGTCCAAGTATTGAAGCACCTTTGTTAGAAAGACTATCCTTTCTTTATTGTATATATTTTTTATTTTTACCTAAATCAGCTCACTGTGTGAGGTTATTTGTAGTCTCTCTATTTATTCTGTTACCTCAACCTGAGTATCTATTATTTCACAATTACTACACTATCTTATTGACTGAGCTTTATAGTAAGATTTTAAATCAAGTAATGTGAGCTCTCCAATTTCCTTTCAGTGATATTTTTCTTCTTTTTCAGTCTTCTATTTCTTGTTTTTCAATATTTTGTTGATAGCCTAGGTCTTTTGCCTTTCCATGAAAATTTGAAAATCAGTATGTTGTTTTCTACAAAACAGCTTGTTGGGATTTTAATTGGAATTGTGTTGAATCTGTGGATGAAGCCGAGGGGGATAAACACCTTAATAATATTGTATTCTAATTTATAAACATAAAATATAATCTCATTTATTAAAATCTTCATTAATTTTTTCATCAACTTTCCACTTATAGATCCCGTACATATTTTGTTAAATGTATACCTAATTTACATACTATTTTTGTTTGTTTTAAGCAATTTCTTATTTTCAGGTACTAGAAAATACTCTGAGCACATTTTATATCTCTAGCCACATCCAGTCACAGTCTAGAATCAGCCATTTTCCAAGAAGCCCTGACTTTTTTAGGGGGGGTTGGTGAGAGAGTGAATTTAGGAACCAAAAATCTTTTTCCCTAAATACAAAAATTCTTGTATTTTTTTATGTTGTTGGAGATTCTACACACATTTTAAATTTCAATTACTTTTGAAAGCAACTTTTGTTTTTCTTTGTTTTTTTTTTTTTTATTAGCCTGGAACACTCAGCCTTCCTATAGTCATTTGTTAGTTCCAGGACTTTTTATTTTGGTCAATGATTTGAGATTTTCTACACATAAAATCATGAAATATGCAAATAAAGTCTGTTTTACACCATTCTCTTCAATCTTTACCCTTTTATTTCTTTCTTTTATCTCATGGAATTAACTTAGACTTCTGGTGTATTGTTGAATGGAAGAGAGGACATCTTTCTATTGTACATAATCTTAGGGAGAAGGCATATAGTTTCTCAAAAAGTATGATGTTAGCTATGGGATGTTTACAGAATTCTTTATCAAATTCATAAAGTGCCATTCTATTTGGATTTTGCTGAGAGTTTTTTTTCTTTTTTCTTAATCACAAAGGGGTGTTGGATTTTATCAAATGACTTATTTTTATAACCAATAAGATCTTATGATTATAGCCTGTTGATATGGTGAAATACATTGATTGATTTAAAAAATTTAAAATCAGATTTACACAATTAGAATAAATAGCATTTGCTTGTGAGTATAACTTTTTTTGCGTACAATATTATGGTATATTTTTTGCTATTTGTTAAATATTTTATGTCTATATTCATATGATATATTGTCTGTAGTGCAACTTTCTTATGATGTCTTTCTTGGTTTTGTTATTAGGATAATGCTAGCTTTAAAGAATGTATGAGTTTGTCAAAATTCATCAAACAGTATGTTTAATTTTCATACATTTCATTATAGGTAAATTTTATCCCTCAAAAATCAAAGGATAATGGGGAATTGACTGTGGGAGTGGGGGCAACAAGGTGGAGGTGAACAATAGGGAGAAAGGCAGAACAATTGCAACTGAACAATAAATTAAATAAATTAATAAATTAATTAAAAAAATGAAAAATCAAATGCATGGCAAATAATAATGAAATTCTTCTTAATGACATAAATGTTAAAATATTCAGTGGATTGTGTACTAATGTCTACAACTTATTTGTACCAAAAAAAGCATTAAAAGGCTGGATTGACTGATAGGAAAAGAATTTTTAAAAAGAATGAATCAGGAAGTCTTCCACATTCTACTTTTGAGAAGGGGTGGTAGAAGAGTAGTATCATTTTTTAATTAAATAATTGGTAGAATATGCCAATATAACTGGGTGCCCTTTTGAGTATTATAAATTATTAACTCATTTTTAATGATCTGTTTTTTCAAGTTTTATTCTGATTATTTATTTATTTATTTTGGTTTTTGATATTTTGTCTTTCAAGTTATTTGTTTATTTTAGCTAAGGTATAAAATTTGGGGGCATAGAGTTCTTATTGTATTTTAATTACCCAGTTAGTGTTCACAGGATTAGTAGTAATAAAATTTCTTTCACTTCTGATTTTAGTAATTTGTGTCTTCTATTTTTTTGTTATTTTACCTAGAATTTATCAATTTTATTGATTTTTTAAAGGAACCATACTTTGGTTTTATTGATATTTTTCTTTTGTTTACTTAATTTCACTTTTATTAATTTCTCCTCTAATTTTTATTATTTATATTTTCTGCTTATTTTAGGCTTAAAGTGATCTTTCTTGTCTAATTTTCTAAGGTGGAAACTTATAACCTTGACTTTAAATGTTTTTTTCCTAATATGTGCATTTGATACTATAAACGTATTCTAAACACTGATTTTGCTGTGTCCTGCAATTCTTGGTGTTTTATTTTTATTGTCATTTAGTTGAAAATATTTTCAAAATTTATCTTGGGACTTTATCTTTGACATATGTATTATTTTAGAAGGGTGTTTTTAGTTTCCAACCTAAACATATTAGATAATTTTCCAGTTGTCTTTCTGTTATTAATTTCCAGTTCAACACTATTGTCTGAGAACGTACTTTGCATAATTTTATTTTTTTAATTTGTTAAGGTATATTTTATAGTAAAACATGTGATCTATCTTGCTGAATATTCCATGTGAACATAAGGAGAACGTGTGTTCTGCTATTAGTGGATGGAGTAAAAAGTCTATTAGATGAAGATGATTGATAGGGCTGCTCAGGTCAACTATCTTTATGCCTGTTTGATTTCACAGTTACTGATAGAGGGTGGGTGAAGTCTGCAACTATTATAGCTTATTTGTCTATTTCTCCTACTTGTACCATCAGTTTTTATCTCACACATTTTTGCAAACTGATGTTAGGTCCATAGCACTTAGAATTGTTATGCTGATGCCTGCTTTAAGAAAGAGAGCATTTTGGGTGTGGTAGAAAGAATTCTAAAGACTTCCTTCCAAGATTCCCATCTGCTGGTTATTTAGTCAAGCACTTACTTATTGGTACTTCTGAGAAGAGCTTTTGCCAGTTTTGGAAGTGCTAGCAGGCCTTGGCATCAACATCATCCCTCATCCTGCTGCCCTTCAGGATTGTGAGCCAATGGAGTAGCACGTGAAGCGCTGATTATTGCAAAGGAGCATTAAAACAGCAGCTTTTCAATAGTACCACTGTGCTGGAGAAGGGTGTCTGTATCTGAGGTCTACTCTGAACCCAGCTCCTTCAGTGAGAGTGCCATGCTGGCTTCTCACAGAGGAATGCAAGTGTGGCAGAAAGCCCTTCATTGCTCTGCTACCTACCTGGAGAAGGAAGCTGAGAAGGGAAGCGCTTCCTTGAAGATAGGCAAATCCTGGAGAAGGTGCAGCAAGCCAAGGGATTCCAAGTTCAGCTTCATCCCAGTGACCTTTACCTTACAGTCAACTAACTCCCTTTTTAGGAGAGAGTGAATGTGTGACTAAAAGTTGGCCAGAGGGGACTAGAAATGTTCTCCTTGATACTGGAGTATGTCTACTGGAAGACATGGGGAACAGGTGGCAACTGTCTCTCTGCTAATTCCAACATTCCACTTTTCCTCTCTGTGTTGTCCATCTCTCACTCTCCAGCTAAGACCTTATGATCCAAATGCTCAACAAGCCCCCTGGTAGTAGAAAACCAGCTGCCTTCTTTGTGGTCCATGCCTCACGGCTAGGGTGAAAACAACTTCACAGTCAACATTTTGGTCATCTGTCTTGTCCACACACTAACACCAAAGTAGTGAGTGTTGCTGGAGAAGCTGCACACAACTGTATACTTTGGACCAGCGTGTCTTTCTGTATCTAGTTTGTTATACCCTCAAAACTGATCATTGACTTCTTCAATGTATATCCTCCATCAGTGCCTTTTCCTGTTGGTCTAATAAACGTTACCAATGTTTACTAGCTCATTAGCCCCTGATGTCCCCCAGATGTGATCTTCCATCTTCATGGAGCAAGCAAAGGCACCCAGGACCAAAGCCTGGAGTCTCTGGAGTCACTGTCCCCTTCCTGTGACCGATTGTTGTCTGTGCTTTTCCCACTGCCTTCTCTCTTCTCACACCAGAGGCTGTGCTACAGATTCTTGCTCTTTTCGTGTCCATCAGGCTGCTTCTCTTTCTCTTTACTTCAAATGGCACTTCCCCATTGCTTTCTTCTCCATAGAAACACACTCACATCTACATTATAAACAACTGACTTAACATGAAAACACCCCAAACCTTCTCTTGGTCTTTGTTTTCTTTTTTCTTTCAGATACCGTCTGAAAGTTCTTCTAGTTTTCATGGTTGTATATCTATAAATATATTCTTGTACTTCTTGTTTCTGCTTCCTCACCTTTGATTCAGTGCTCCCATAGGCATGGTAGGCTGCTTTATATTCCACACTATTAAAAGTCTTCGCAACAAGGTTACAGTGCAAGGCCAGTGAACCAACCAAATGGGCCCAATCCATCTTTGCTGGTAGGGTCATAAATTTCACACTATTGATCTAGAAACATCCTTCAGCCTTCAT